>SJYG01000518.1:244155-276161 GCA_006410535.1 Litocranius walleri
ATATATATATATATATACATATACATATATATATGTATACATATATATATATGTATACATATATATATACATATATATATATATATATATATACACACATATATGTATGTATATGTATGTATATATGCTATGGCAGATCAAAAACTAATGCCAACCAGTATTCTTGTGCTAGCTCTTAAGTAAGACAGTTCCTGATTTTGACTCTCCCTGAATATAGATGCTCACCCTAGATACTCCAAACCAGGGACCAAATCCAAAATACAAATGGCACCCTTCCATAACTGTCTCCCACCTCCCAGAACTTTTCTGCAGCTGTGTAACCAAACCAATCACACTGTCTTACCAGCACCACCTACATTATTGTGGCTATGTGGAACCTAAGAAAATACCTCACAGTGACCAAAGCCATTGGTTACTCACACCTAGACAACACACTTCATTATGGGAACTGCACCTTGGAAACTGGTTTCAGCCCAAATAATCCTCTTCAGTGTGACCCATGTGAGAAAAAAAAAAAAAAAAAAAAGGTTGTTGCCCTGGTGCTAGCAGGAATTATGGCGACTAAAGCTACAACAGCCTCTGCATAGGATTTGTCTGCTATAAGCAACCTTGAGGATTCTAACCTTCTCCCTGGATAGTGTGTGGAAAAAAACTGGAGACATTGTCAAAATTGTATAAAAATCCCTAGGTTCCCTGGTAGAGGTGATCCTCTACAAGAGTCAAGCCTTGGACTATATCCTAGCAAACCAAGGAGGGGGTTTTTGCTATCATAAATAAAACAGGCTGCATATATATTAATATCACAGGAGAAGTAAAGCAAATGCTAAGAGGAATCTATGAACAGACTTCCTAGCTCAACAGGTATAATCAAGGAAAATAAGAATGGACCAAAGTCATTAAAGGATGGTTCCAAGGATGTATATTCTTGGCTTCTCCCATTTCTAGGTCTCATAGCCATTATATTTCTCATCTTCCTCCTTGGTGATTGTCCCTTTAACTAGCTATTTCAATTTCTATCCTCTACAATACAAGAACTCCAGCTTCAAAGATACTACACCAGGGATTTCAACTCATTCCAATGAGAGAAGGGGGCCAACAAAGCTTTCTTGGCTTTTTTGACAAGGTCACTATTTCCTTTTACTTCCCACTTTTCAGCTCCACCAATCTAAACAATCCCAAGATCCCTTATCTCTGTCAGAGAGCGAGGAGATCTGGATCCATAGGTAGCGAGAATGCCCATATTCAGCTTGAAGAAGTTACAGAGATGGACCATTGGCCCCTCTTCCTCACAAAAGATTTTAAAGGTTTCCCCCCCCACCACCACCCCCCAAAAAAAAAAGAAAGAAAGATTGAGAGGGTAACAGGCAGGAAGGCCAGGGGTCTCCAAATGGAGGAAATAGGCTGCAAGTGTCAAACATTTTTATCTGTCTTAAGCGGCATGAGGAAACACACTAGCAATATTTTTTTCCTTCTCTATACAAATTTAAAAGGAGGTTTCTCTTAAAATACTGTGTTGCCATAATAACACCTGGTTTCACCTGAAGTTCAGTTCAGTTCAGTCCCTCAGTCGTGTCCGACTCTTTGCAACCCCATGAATTGCAGCATGTCAGGCCTCCCTGTCCATCACCAATTCCCAGAGTTCACTCAGACTCATGTCCATGGAGTCAGTGATGCCATCCAGCCATCTCATCCTCTGTCATCCCCTTCTCCTCCTGCCCCCAATCCCTCCCAGCATGAGAGTCTTTTTTAATGAGTCAACTTTTTGCCTGAGGTGGCCAAAGTACTGGAGTTTTAGCTTTAGCATCATTCCTTCCAAAGAAATCCCAGGGCTGATCTCCTTCAGAATGGATTGGTTGGATCTCCTTGCAGTCCAAGGGGCTCTCAAGAGTCTTCCCCAACACCACAGTTCAAAAGCATCAATTCTTCAGTGCTCTAACTATTCTCAAATCTTGAGTTAACCAATACATTTTTCTTATGGAAATGTTTGTATTAAGCTATGTTAATGTACTATGCATTTACCCAAGACTCTGTCTTCAAGTCTGTTCCACCTAATGGCTCAGAACTTACTTGACAAACCAGTATGTTATACTCAGATATTGTTCCCCTAATCTATGTAAGTGAAACTATTTGGATGGTAATCTGCCCTTCTACAAGATTCAAGTCAATCATTTTATGGCCTAGGATGAATCATCTGGTGCCAAGGTTATCCTAAAATACATCTTATGGGTGAGGGACCTTATGCCATTCTGAGTTTTAAGACATTCCTTTCTTTCACTCCCTGGAGAAGGAAATGGCAACCGACTCCAGTATTCTTGCCTGGAGAATCCCATGGACTCAGGTGCTTGGTGGGCTTTAGTTCATGGGTCGCAAAGAGTTGGACATGACTGAGTGACTTCACTTCACTTTATTTCATAACAGACTGCTAGTGACTATATAGCACCCCACTCCAGTACTCTAGCCTGGAAAATCCCATGGGTGGAGGAGCCTGGTAAGCTGCAGTCCGTGGGGTCGCTAAGAGTCAGACAGGGCTGAACAACTTCACCTTGACTTTTCACTTTAATGCACTGGATAAGTAAATGGAAACTACTCCAGTATTCTTGCCTGGAGAATCCCAGAGATGGGGGAACCTGGTAGGCTGCTGTCTCTGCAGTTGCACAGAGTCGGACATGACTGAAGCAACTTAGCAGCTGCAGCAACAGTGACTAACATCCAGCTAAAGACTAGCAAGAGGGTACTCTTTCTGCTCCTTCTGATGCCTATGTCAGAAGCTTTCTCTATCTCCTTTATACTCTAATAAAAATTTATTACACAAAAGCTCTGAGCGATCAAGACTTGTCTCTGGCCCCAGATTGAATTCTTCTTCTCTGGAGGCCAAGAATCCCAGGATTTTTTTGTTCAGCAACAACTTTTCAAGATATTAAGGGTCCTGACACCTTGAGGGGGGAATATTAAAGCAAGAAGGTAGCTAGGTATGTGAAGAAGGCAATGGCACCCCACTCCAGTACTCTTGCCTGGAAAATCCCATGGAGGGAGGAGTCTGGTAAGTTGCAGCCCATGGGGTCGCTAAGGGTCAGACATGACTGAGTGAATTCACTTTCACTTTTCACTTTCCTGCATTGGAGAAGGAAATGGCAACCCACTCCAGTGTTCTTGCCTGGCGAATCCCAGGGACGGGGGAGCCTAGTGGGCTGCCATCTGCGGGGTCGCACAGAATCGGACATGACTGAAGTGACTTTTCAGTAGCAGCTAGGTATGAGCAGAGAAATTGGACCAGGGTCCAGGTGGCAGGGAATCAGGCATTTTAGAGTTTAACATTACCCTTTAAAAGTGATCATTCTGTAGTTTCTTCATTGTACTAGGAGATATGATGATAATGTTCTTAGTCTTTTCTTTCTTAATTATTGGCTGTCTTACTTTACATGTACCATATGTAAGTCATCTGGCTATTATAATTATAAACAAAAAAACATTCCCCACAATACAGTTATACAAGGATAGAGTTATTACCCACTGCAGTCACCCACCAACACTATACCCTGAGGGGAATTCAAAATCAACAAAAAAGAAAATTTTCTGTGTTTTAAATATATGGGCCCCTTGGTAATTAGTATGCATATTTAAGGAAGAATTTCAATGACTTCAGTTTCTTCCATCTTCTCATACACAGAAAAGCCTTAAAATCACTAACTTCAGATATGTTTTTTATGATTAACAGTAATTCTTTCATGTTTGAGTGCAAGTATTTGCCAGCCAAAAAATTCATTACATGTACTGGCTTCTCCTCTACTTTTCAGAGCAGTTCCTCAGAGTTATCTGAGAAGTTGTCTTCTATCCCACAGTCCTAAGAAAGACTGAATAAAATTTAACTCACAACTCTCACATTGCGCATTTTCCCTTCAGTTGACCTAAGTATTGCATATAAATTCTTATACTCTGTAGCTTGCTTTTCACTTATTTAATAGTGTATTTAATGAGCAAATATCTTTAACATTAATATAATAATATTGATTATTTGTGTGGATAAGAATTTTGTATGCTTTTTAAGATATATTACTAAGACAATAGAGACATTGCATATATATTTTCCTTTATACACACACACATATATATATAATTGAAGTATCATTGTATAGTTGACTATTTTAGGTGTATAGCAAGTGGATTCAGATATATATATATATATACACACACATTATTTTTGAAATTATTTCCTATTTTTGGTTATTGCAAGCTATTGACTATAGTTATCTGTGCTATATAGTAAGCCTTTGCTACTTGTTAAAAAATTGTTTTGTTAAAGTGAAAATCTAGCATTTTATTTATACTAAAACAAGAGGAATCAAAATGTCATAAAATTTTAGTCAGGCAAAAATTCATAAGTTTTCTAATATATGTATTATATAAATTATATATATATATATATTCATAGATATACAAAAGCTTTCTACTATGCTTGATAAAGGCTGTATATGAAACAAAGAAAAAGAGAGAGAGAGAGTTGGCGGAATTGGAAAACATAAACTGAATGGGAACACTGAATGAAATGAAATGGGAACACTGAATATGAAATAGTAAAAGTAAAACAAACCAGAAAAGTAAAAGATCTTCATACAGTCCAGTTGTTTTCAAACATGATTGCTCATTAGAAACATATCTGGAGCTCTGGAGATTAAAAAAAAAAAAAGCAATAGTTGGGCATTTGCATTTTTCAAAAAACTTAAGATAATTCTGATATGCATCTGGATTTCAAAAAGTGATCACAGGTTTTTCTATTAAATCAGAATTCTGGTGATAAAGAGATTATTGTTTTTCTGTTGATCAATCATGATATAATGGCATTAAGTGAGTAATAGTTACATAATCACTATAGTAAAAGATGCTTATCAGTTTTCACAATTAATACCTGACAAAAACAAAAAAAATATATAATTGCAGGCATAATGAGAACATGATTAACTTAAAATTATAAAATAATTACACGAAATTTACCCCACACCTAAGGTAAGAGAAACGCAAGGAAGATGGTAGGTGTTGCAAGAGGGCATCAGAGGGCAGACACATTTTAAACCATACTCACAGAAAGCTAGTCAATATAATCCCACTAGGACCACAGCCTTGTCTAAATAAAAGAAACTAATCCATGCCCATGGGGCAACTCAAGATGGGCGGGACATGGTGGAGAGGTCTGGCAAAATGTGGTCAAATGGAGAAGGGAATGGCAAGCCACTTCAGTATTCTTGCCTCGAGAACCCCATGAACAGTATGAAAAGGCAAAATGATAGGATACTAAAAGAGGAAATCCTCAGGTAAGAAGGTGCCCAATATGCTACTGGAGATCAGTGTAGAAATAACTCCAGAAAGAATGAAGGGATGGAGCCAAAGCAAAAGCAATACCCAGTTGCGGATGTGACTGGTGATAGAAGCAAGGTCCGATGCTGTAAAGAGCAATATTTCGTAGGAACCTGGAATGTCAGGTCCATGAATCAAGACAAATTGGAAGTGGTCAAACAAGAGATGGCAAGAGTGGACCTCGACATTCTAGGAATCAGCAAACTCAAATGGACCTGAATGGGTGAATTTAACTCAGATGACCATTATATCTACCAGTGCAGGCTAGAATCTCTCAGAAGAAATGGAGTAGCCACCATGGTCAACAAAAGAGTTGGAAATGCATTACTTGGATGCAGTCTCAAAAATGGCAGAATGATCTCTGTTCATCTCCAAGGCAAACCATTCAATATCACGATAATTCAAGTCTATGTCCCAACCAGTAATGCTGAAGAAGCTGAAGTTGAATGGTTCTATGAAGACCTACAAGACCTTCTAGAATTAACACCTCAAAAAGATGTCCTTTTCATTATAGGGGACTGGAATGCAAAAGTAGGAGTCAAGAAACACCTGGAGTAACAGGTAAATTTGGCCTTGGAATGCAGAATGAAGCAGGGCAAAGACTAATAGAGTTTTGCTAAGAAAATGCACTGGTCATAGCAAACACCCTCTTCCACCAACACAAGAGAATACTGTACACATGGACATCACCAGATGGTCAACACCAAAATCAGATTGATTATATTCTTTGCAGACAAATATGGAGCAGCTCTATACAGTCAGCAAAAACAAGACCAGGAGCTGACTGTGGCTCAGATCATGAACTCTTTATTACCAAATTCAGACTCAAATTGAAGAAAGTAGGGAAAACCACTAGACCATTCAGGTATGACCTAAATCAAATCCCTTATGATTATATAGTGGAAGTGAGAAATAGATTTAAGAGTCTAGATCTGATAGGTAGAGTGCCTGATGAACTATGGATGAAGGTTCATGACACTGTACAGGTGATAGAGATCAAGACCATCCCCATGGAAAAGAAATGCAAAAAAGCAAAATGGCAGTCTGGGGAGGCCTTACTAATAGCTAAGAAAAAAAGAGAGGTGAAAAGAAAAGAAGAAAAGAAAAGATATAAGCATCTGAATGCAGAGTTCCAAAGAATAGCATAAAGAGATAAGAAAGCCTTCTTCAGTGATCAATGCAAAGGAATAGAGGAAAAGAAAGGACAGAATGGGAAAGACTAGAGATCTCTTCAAGAAAATTAGAGATACCAAGGGAACATTTCATGCAAAGATCGACTTGATAAAGGAGAGAAATGATATCGACCTACCAGAAGCAGAAGATATTAAAAAGAGGTGACAAGAATGCACAGAACTGTATAAAAAAGATCTTCATAACCTGGATAATCATGATGGTGATTATCATCTACAGCCAGCCATCCTGGAATGTGAAGTCAAGTGGGCCTTAGAAAGCATCACCATGAACAAAGCTAGTGGAGGTGACAGAATTCCAGTTGATCTGTTTCAAATCCTGAAAGAGATGCTGTGAAAGTGCTGCACTCTATATGCCAGCAAATTTGAAAAACTCAGCAGTGGCCACAGGACTGGAAAAGATCAGATTTCATTCCAATCCCAAAGAGAGGCAATGCCAAAGAATGCTCAAACTACCACACTATTGCACTCATCTCACAGGCTAGCAAAGTAATGCTCAAAATTCTCCAAGCCAGGAATTAGCAATACGTGAACCATGAACTTCCTAATGTTCAAGCTGGTTTTAGAAAAAGCAGAGGAATCAGATCAAATTGCCAACACCTACTGGATCATGGAAAAAGCAAGAGAGTGCCAGAAAAAAACATTTATTTCTGCTTTATTGACTATGCCAAAGCCTTTAACTGTGTGGGTCACAATGAACTATGGAAAATTCTGTGAGAGATGGGCATACCAGAGCACCTGACCTGTCTCTTGAGAAACCTATATGCAGGTCAGGAAGCAACAGTTAGAACTGGATATGACAACACACTGGTTCCAAATAGGACAAGGAGTACTTCAAGGCTGTATATTGTCACCCTGTCTATTTAACTTATATGCAGATTACATCATGAGAAACCCTGGTCTGGGAGAAACACAAGCTGGAATCAAGATTGCTGGGAAAAGTATCAATAACCACAGATATGCAGATGACACCAACCTTATGGGAGAAAGTGAAGAGGAACTAAAAAGCCTTTTGATGAAAGTGAAAGAGGAAAACAAAAAAGTTGGCTTAAAGCTCAACATTCAGTAAACGAAGATCATGGCATCTGGTCCCATCACTTCATGGGAAATAGATGGGGAAACAGTGTCAGACTTTATTTTGAGGGGCTCTAAAATCAATGCAGATGGTGACTGCAGCCATGAAATTAAAAGACGCTTGCTCCTTGGAAGAAAAGTTATGACCAACCTAGATAGCATATTCAAAAGCAGAGACATTACTTTGCCAATTAAGGTCTGTCTAGTCAAGGCTATGGTTTTTCCTGTGGTGATGTATGAATGTGAGATTTGGACTGTGAAGAAGGCTGAGCGCCAAAGATTTGATGCTTTTGAACTGTGGTGTTGGAGAAGACTCTTGAGATTCCCTTGGACTGCAAGGAGATCCAACCAGTCCATTCTGAAGGAGATCAACCCTGGGATTTGTTTGGAAGGAATGATGCTAAAGCTGAAACTCCAGTACTTTGGACACCTCATGCGAAGAGTTGACTCATTGGAAAAGACTTTGATGCTGGGAAGGATTTTAGGCAGGAGGAGAAGGAGACGACAGAGGATGAGATGGCTGGATGTCATCACGGACTCAATGAACCTGAGTCTGAGTGAACTCTGGGAATTGGTGATGAACAGGGAGGACTGGCGTGCTGCAGTTCATGGGGTCGCAAAGAGTTGGACACGACTGACCAACTGAACTGAACTGATATCATATGTTCTCCTCAATATTTGATTTAATGATCAGTCTACTAAGATATATTATCTTTATTTCAATATATGAATGATAATATTCTGCTCTTCCTACCTGACTTTGAGAACATTTATTATAATGTCTTTACATATATGAAAAAACTAAACATAAATTAATTGAGATGTTATTCTCAGTTTTAGAGCTATATATTTATCATGAAATCCTAGTAATATCATAAAAGATAAAAGGAGGCTTTATTTTTATAAACTGACTATGACAAGAGATTAAATTGCCTAATAACTCATGTTTCCTGGCTTTTATATGATGTATGCAACATGAAAGTATCAGATGTATCTTCAATGTACTTTTTGGTTCCTTTCTAATTTTATGAATGCTATAAACAATTTTTGAATATGGAGGTCATTTACCTGTATACTAGAGTATAAAATTATTATTGACTTGCCAAAATTTATAATAAATGTACAATAAATATATAGTGAAAAAAAGGATGAGTTTGTTTGGTAGGCTCAAAATTATAGAAGGAGCATAGCTTGAATTTACAACCATACAAATATTTCCCATGCTTTCATTTAAATTATATTCTACTGAGATCTGTGGCAGTTTGTTAAAACTGAAATAGTATGACTAGATTTTTCCAAAGATATGATAATGAATTATATAGATTTCATTTTAGAAATCTGATTTCTCCCAGAACTTACTATAGCACACACAAAGAAAAAAAGCAATGTATACCAACAACTGTATCTAGAAGCCACTGGTGATGTTTATAAACCCTAATTATGGACTGATGACTACCTGTTCCCTGAGTAAAGAAACGTGAAAAGTTTGTGCATAAAGCTCATTTTTAAGTCATTTGACACAAATTAAGATATGTATGGGTTAAATGTAAATTCACCTTCTCAATTGCAATCCCAGTTGTATAAGGAAAAAGAAAAAATGTATAAATAAACTCAATTTAGAGTTTACTAAAATTATAAATAAGTATAATTAGAGAAAATTCACACTTTGCTCATTTACATATTGGAAGTCTAATGTCAACAATTTACTAAATCTTCATGTAAATTGATATACTTATCACTAAAATTACAGTTAAAGATCTCTATGTCACATAAATGTTGCATTTATTGTACCAAATTCACAAACACTTCAGCATTATTATTAGTCATGTTTAAATGTTCATATATACACTGTCTTATGAATGTGATATTTTCACTCCTTTGACACATCAAAATTGATTAAATTAAGGTTAGTGAAGTCATTCAGTCTTGTCTGACTCTTTGCAATCCTATGGACTGTAGCCCACCAAGCTCCTCCGTCCATAGGATTCTCCAGGCAAGAATACTGGAGTGGGTTGTCATTTCCTTCTCCAGGGGATCTTCCCAATCCAGGGATCGAACCCAGGTCTCCCACATTGCAGGCAGACATTTTAACCTCTGAGCCACCAGGGAAGCCAATTAAGGTTAGAAATGTCTATTCATCAGAAGATACCGTTAAGAAACTGAAGAGAAAAACTATCAAGTGGGAAAGGACATTTACAGCATGTATATCCAACAAAGCACTCAAATGAATAACAGAAGACAGAACTACTACCAACCCTAAACTGGACAAAATCTTGGAAAAAAAATTTTTTCAAAAAGAGAAGATATCCAAAGAGTATTTAAACATATGAAGACGTTCCCAATTTCATTAGTGCCCAGAGTTTTGTCAATAAAACCACAGTAAGATATCAAATGCATCATCCAGGTAGAAAACACCAGTTAGTAATGAACAGAAGCAAATGGAAATCTCATATTCTTCTTGTGGATCTGTTTATTGGTATAAAAGCATCACCTATAGTAAAAATACACACACTGTGACAAACAATTGTATGCTTAGTCATTTATACAACAAAAATGAGTATGTGTTTTACAAAACAAACAAACAACATCCACATATGTTAAAAGAGTCAGGGTAGCAGTATAATTAATAGTCAAAATAGAAATGACCTGAGCAGGCATAAATATGAATAAGCAAATTATAATACAGTCTCATAAATAAATATTATAAAACAATGTAAATGAAAAAATTCAACTTAATCTATCAAACTGAGTGAATCTCAAAAGCAGTACTTGGAGTAAAAAAAAAAAAGGAAACATAGGCACAAAAGACTATATGTGATATTAGTCAAATATCATAAAGTTCACTAACAAGAAAAATTAATCTATGACTTTAGAATCCAGAGTATTGCTTACATTTGGAAATAGAGATAATGTAGTGACTGAAGAGAGATTTAAAAAGATTTCTTAAATTAAGATACTTGACCTTAAAGCTGGTTATATAGATACATTTTGTAAAAGTTGTGTGCTCTATACTTATATTTGTACACTGTTATGCTTTTATATATTATGAAAATGTATGCAGAATTCCAATAAACTGAATTAAATCTACTTTTAAAAAGTAAAATATGACATACTTTATATGACATATAAAAAAACAGTATAACTTTTAAAATATGATATTGGCAAGTGAAAGTTTCTTAGTTGTGTCTGACTCTTTGTGACCCAAAAGACTGTAGCTTTGCCAGGTTCTTCTTTCCATAGAATTCTCTAGCCAAGAATACAGAAGTGGGTAGCCATTCCTTTCTCCAGAGAATCTTCCCAACTCAGGGATTGGACCTAGGCCTTCTGCATTCCAGACAGATTCTTTACCATCTGAACCACAAGGAAGCCCTAATATTGGCATCAGTTCAGTTCAGTTCAGTCACTCAGTCATGTCCAACTCTTTGAGACCCCATGAATCACATGGGGTCACATGAGGCATGCCAGGCCTCCCTGTCCATCACCAACTCCTAGAGTTCATTCAGACTCATGTCCATCGAGTCAGTGATGCCATCCAGGAATGTCATTCTCTGTCGTCCCCTTCTCCTCCTGTCCTCAATCCCTCCCAGAATCAGAGTCTTTTCCAATGAGTCAACTCTTCACATGAGGTGGTCAAACTACTGGAGTTTCAGCTTTAGCACCATTCCTTCCAAACAAATCCCAAGGCTGATCCCTTCAGAATGGACTGGTTGGATCTCCTTGCAGTCCAAGGGACTCTCAAGAGTATTCTCCAACACCACAGTTCAAAAGCATCAAATCTTTGGCGCTCAGCCTTCTTCACAGTCCAACTCTCACATTCATACATCACCACTGAAGAAACCATAGCCTTGACTAGATGGACCTTAGTTGGCAAAGTAATGTCTCCTCTTTTGAATATGTTATCTAGGTTGGTCATAACTTTTCTTCCAAGGAGTAAGCGTCTTTTAATTTCATGACTGCAGTCACCATCTACAGTGATTTTGGAGCCCCAAAAAATAAAGTCTGACACTGTTTTCACTGTTTCCCCATCTATTTCCCATGAAGTCATGAGACTAGATGCCATGATCTTTGTTTTCTGAATATTGAACTTTAAGCCAACTTTTTCACTCTCCACTTTCACTTTCATGAAGAGTCTTTTTAGTTCCTCTTCACTTTCTGCCATAAGGGTGGTGTCATCTGCATATCTGAGGTTATTGAGCATAGAACTGAACAAATAGACCAGTGGAAAAGAATACAGAACCCAGAGACAGTTTTATATAGAAAAATAACTTGAAATATGATCAAAATTGTATGGCAAATCATAAATATAAATTAATGAAAAGTGTTTTCATTTAACAAAAAAAATCACTTTTTTTTATTTTGTCACATTTTTCATTTTTAGAAAATGTGTTATACAAATAATTTGATTCCTCGTCCAAGTGGATAAAAGAAAAAAGTGAAAAGTTAAATTATAAATCTTGTGAAAGGAAATACTGGAGAATATATTTGTAGCCCATAGATGAGAAGTAATTCTCAAAACAACACCTAAAAGTATAAAAGACTTTGGTATTGACAAAGATTTTGTCCTTGAACAAACTTTAGTAAGGTTTCTTTGAGTCCTCTTCTAGACAAGGTCTGACCTTTTGGCTTCCATGCTTATCTTTGTATCACTCAATTTTAACAAGAATCTTGCTAAATCAGTTTAGTGAGAATTCTCCATCTGCAATATCTGATTATCCTTTATATCTGATCATTTTCCTAATCTTCCACCATCCTTCAGGGGATATCTGATCACCCTGGTCTGCTTTCAGCAATGATCCAGTGAGACTTATTTAGCTAGAATATTCTCTTCTAGCTCATTTTCCCTCTCAGTAATTTTCCACCCCCAACCCAGCAGCATGCTCCTTTTCTATAAGTCCTCACTTTACCTTGTATTTGAAACTGAGCCACGTCCTATTCTGAGGTTTGTTTGCTCTTATTGCAATAACTCCTTGGGAAAATCTGCTTTTTACCATGTTAACTACTATCTAGTTCTGATTTTTTATTGACAGGTGGTGTGATTAACTTTATTTTAATTTAGAAGAAGGACGCTTGAGAATGAATAAGAGGTAAAAATCCAAAATATACACTGACATCCTAAACTTGAGAAAAATATGTAGGGAATGAAACCCGGTAGTCAACAGGAAAACAACACAAATGGCTACATATACAAAAAGAAGTATTCACACTCATTAGTAACAAGAGAAATTAAAAGTAAATTAATATAGATACTGGACTCTACTCAAGAGATTAGTAAACATTTCACAATTTGTTACTGCTAATTTGGTAATTGTAACTGTAATAGAATTAGAAGCAAATATTAGTGCTATGAAAACTACCCAGAGGTGCTTGGGCACATTGATCATTTTTATATCCTGTAATACAGAACGCCTTCTCCTGAGGGGGCGGGGGGGGACCCTTAGGAAATGTCTGACAGATCTTTAATGAGGCACACATTTATTTGTTCATTGGTGCACTGATTTTGTGATAGTCACATGAGGGGAACTAGGTGTCCATCACTAGCAGAGGATATAAATACAATACAATTAATACATGCCATGGAACTCTAGGCAGATGACTAATGCAATAAACTAGATGCACACAGAAATCTCTTACACAGAAAAAAAGCAAAATGTCAATTTTGTATGCTAAAAAATAACATAAATTATACACTACATAATATATAAAAATTACAGAGTAATACACATTAATTCAAGGCTCCACAGCAATCACATTAGAGAGGTTGTTTTGAGAGATGGGAAAAGGACTAAATTTGTTATGAAAGAATGAATGGCAAACATAAACAGAACTCTCTAGTGAACAAAGATAAAAGTTGCACAATGATGAAGTAAGAATAAACTAAAAAAAATTGAATTTACATATAAAAGAGGACATTAATTTGATAGACTAGCTCTGAATAAGAGGAAAGCACTGAAAGAGAATGTAAAAAAGGATGAATGTACTGCTAATTAATTTTTCCTTTTGTGTTTCTGAAAGGCTAGATTACTTCAGCAATGTAGTTTTCTTCCTCAGAGTTTTAAGAATTTAATTATATTTGTAATTATACATATATATATATATATATATATATATATATATGTCAGAAAGAGTCAGACATGACTGAACTGAACTGAACTTTAATAATGTAATACAATGTATTACACTTAATAACATGCAATACAATATATCAATAACAGCCATATATATTATGCATATTGTATACAATAAATATATATGGATTTATATTTAATAATGGACATCCAAGGTGGTGTAGTGATAAAGAATCCACCTGCCAGTGAAAGAGATGCAAGAGATGCATTTTCAATCCCTGGGTTGGGAAGATCCCCTGGAGTAGGAAATGGCAACCTACTCTAGTATTCTTGCCTGGAGAATCCCATGGATGGAGGAGCCTGGTGGTCTGTAGTCCATGGGGTTACAAAGAGTCAAACATGACTAAGCATGCATACACACACACTTGTATAATAATTGTGTATTGCTATGAATGAAGAGTACAAAGTACCATATACCAAAAATATGATATGATAGAAATAAAATTACAGATCACAAGAAAAAATTTAATGTATTAAGACCTAACAGCAAAAAAATTTGCTACTCAGTGTATTCAAATTGAAATTTTATCATTGGTAATTTATAAAACTTAATAACATACTTAATAAAATCTTTACTCATTATATTTTTTCTATTGTTAAATAGAACTATTCTTTTCTTTTATCAGCGGCAAGAATGGAATTTTATTTTATTACTTTATCTTTTAATTGGAGGATGCTTCCTTTGTAATATGTCAGTTTCTGCTTACAAAAACAAGAATAGGCCACATTACATATATATCCTCTCCCTCTAGAACCTCCCAGCCCCTCATATCCTACCACTCTAGGTCATAAAAGACCACCAAGCTTAGCTTCCTGTTTTATACAGAAGCTTCCCACTACCTCTTTCACACATGACAGTGCATATATGTCAGTGCTACTTTCTCAGTTCCATTTAGCATCTCTGTCCCTTGCTGTGTCCACAAGTATGTTACCTGCATTTGTATCTCCATTCTTTCCCTGAAAATAGGTTCATCAGTACTATTTTTTAAATATTACATATATATGTGTTAATATACAGTATTTGTTTTTCTCTTTCTGACTTACTTCACAATAAAAAAACAGGATCTAAGTTCATCCATCTCACTACAAACGACTCAAATCCATGTTCTTTTTTTTGGCTGAGAAATATTGTATATATGTACCACTATTTCTTTATCTGTTTGAAAGTTTTAATGGCTAGGCGAGTCTCGAGTGGGAGACCAGAGGTCCCCAAGCAGCAGGAGGAAACAAGCGACAAAAGCCAGAATGATTTTTATACATTCCTTGCTCCCGCTTTACTCATGTAGGAAGTGTCTTTTAATCCTGCTGTTAAGAAAACAATGAGTTTTTCCTAAAACTTTTTCCCAAACCATGAGCAGCTAGTTTCCCAACCAAACAATACATCTAACTCATAGAATTGATTTTCCTAAGCTATGTTAATGAAACTATGTATCTTGTTCGGAGGTCTGTTTTCTTTCAAAACTTCACAGTTCAGTTCAGTGCCAGTTGTGTCCCACTCTGTGATCCCATGGACTGCAGCACACCAGCCCTTCCTGTCTATCACCAACTCCTGGAGTTTACTCAAACTCATGCCCATTGAGTCATTTGCCATCCAACCATCTCATCCTCTGTCATACCCTTCACCTCCTGCCTTCAATCTTTCCCAGCATCAGGGGCTTTTACAATGAATCAGTTCTTCACATCAGGTGGCCAAAGTTTTGGAGTTTCAGCTTCAACATCAGTTGTTCCAATGAATATTCAGGACTGATCTACTTTAGGATGGACTGGCTGGATCTCTTTGCAGTCCAAGGGACTCTCAAACGTCTTCTCCAAAACCACGGTTCAAAAGAATCAATTCTTTGGCATTCGGTTTTCTTTATAGTCCAACTCTAACATCCATACATGACTACTGGAAAAACCATAGCTTTGACTACATGGACCTTTTTCAGCAAAGTAATGCCTCTGCTTTTAATATGCTATCTAGACTGATCATAACTTTTCTTCCAAGGAGCAAGTGTCTTTTAATTTCATGGCTGTAGTCACCATCTGCAGTGATTTTGCAGGCCACCAAAATGAACTGTGCCACTGTTTCCATTGTTTCCCCTATTTGCCATGAAGTGATGGGACCGGATGATGATCTTAGTTTTCTGAATGTTGAGTTTTAAACCAAAATTTTCACTCTCCTCTTTCACTTTCATCACGAAGCTCTTTAGTTCTTCTTTGCTTTCTGCCATAGGATGGGGTCATCTGCATATCTGAGGTTATTGATATTTCTCCCGGTAATCTTGATTCCAGCTTGTGCTTCATCTGGCCCAGTGTTTCTTATGATGTACTCTGCATATAAGTTCAATAAGCAGGGTCACAATATACAGCCCTGATGTACTCCTTTCTCAATCTGGATCTAGTCTGTTGTTCCATGTTCAGTTCTAACTATTGCTTCCTAACCTGCATAAAGATTTCTCAAGTGGCAGGTCAAGTGGTCTGGTATTCCCATCTCTAAGAAATGTCGACAGTTTTTTGTGATCCATACAGTCAATATCTTTGACGTAGTCAATAAAGCAGAAGTATATGTTTTTCTGGAATTCTCTCACTTTCTGGATAATTCAACAGATGTTAACAATTTGATCTCTGGTTCCTCTTTCTAAATCCAGTCTGAACATCTGAAAGTTCACAGTAAAGGTGTTGTTGAAACCTGGCTTGAACATTTTTGAACATTACTTTGCTAGTGTGTTAGATGAATGCAATTCTGTGGTAGTTTGAGCATTCTTTGGCATTACCTTTCTTTGGTTTTGGAATGAAAACTGACGTGTTTCTAGTCCTGTGGCCATTGCTGAGTGTTCTGAATTTTCTGGCATATTGAGTGCACCATTTTCACAGCATCATTTTTTCCGGTTTTCAGTAATTCAACTGGAATTCCATCACCTCCATTAGCTTTGTTCATAGTGATGCTTCTTAAGGCCTACTTGACTCCACATTCCAGGATATCTGGCTCTGGGGGAGTGATCACAACCATCGTGGTTATCTGGGTCCTAAAAATCTTATTTGTATAGTTCTTCTGTGTATTCTTGCCACCTTTTCTTAATGTCTTCTGTTTATGTTAGGTCCATATCATTTCTATCCTTTATTGAGCCCATCTTTGCATGGAATGTTCCCTTGGTATCTCTAATTTTCTTGAGGAGATCTCTAGTCTTTCCCATTCGATTATTTTCCTCTATTTCTTTACACTGATCACTGAGGAGGGCTTTCTTATCTCTCTTTGGTATTGGGAACTCTGCATTCAAATGGGTATATCTTTCCTTTTCTCCGTTACCTTTTGCTTCTCTTCTTTTCACATCTATTTGTAAGGCCTCCTCAGGCAACAATTTTGATTTTTTGCATTTGCTTTTCTTAAGACTGGTCTTGATCTGCCTAAAACTTTTTCCCAAACCTTGAGTGGTTAATTGCCCAACCAAACAATACATCTAACTCACAGAAATTTTTTTCCTCAGCTATGTTAATGAAACTACGTACCTTGTTCAAAGGTCTCTTTTCCTTCAAGACTTAGGTCTATTCTTAATGAATACAATGTATCTCACCCAGACACATCTTGTATGGAGATGACTCCCCTTGTGCCAGTATGTATGTTGTGGGAGAGAAACCTGGTGCAACTCTCTCAGCTTTGAGGTATTTCTTTCATCCATGGCCAACAGCTTGCTAACAACTATAAGATGCCTTGCTAATAACTGGCAAGGGGGGTATATTTTCTGTTCCCTTCTGATGTCTATATCAGAAGCTTTCTCTATCCCTTTTATACTTTAATGAAACTTTCTACAGAAAAGCTTCAAGAAATCAAGCATTGTTTCTGGCCCCAGTGGCCAAGAATTCTGGCATCATTCATGGCTTGTAGCCACAACTTTTCACATTCATCTGTTAATATACATCTAGGTTGCTTCCTTGTCCTACCTATTTTAAATAGTTCTGTAATGAACATTGGGATACTTGTGGGTTTTAAACTGTGTTTTTCTCAGGGTATATGCCCAGTAGTGGGGTTGCTGAGTCATATGGTAGTTTTTCTTTCTTTTTTTTTTTTTAAAGAAATCTCCATACTGTTCTCCATAGTGGCTGTATTAATTTATATTCCACTAGCAGTGCAGGAGGTTTTCCTTTTCTCCACATTCTCTCCAGCATTTATTGTTTGTAGATCTATTGATGCTGGCCATTCTAACTGGTGTGAAGTAATACCTCACTGTGGTTTTAATTTACATTTCTCTAGGAAATGGAAACCCGCTCCAGTGTTATTGCCTGGAGAATCCCAGGGACAGGGGAGCCTGTTGGGCTGCCATCTATGGGGTTGCACAGAGTTGAAGACAACTGAAGTGACTTAGCAGCAATAATGAACAATGTTGAAGTTTTTTCATTTGTTTATTAGCCATCTGTTTGTCCTCTTTTGAGAAATGCCTGTTTAGGTCATCTTCACATTTTTGATTGAGCTGTTTGCTTTTTCTCATATCAAGCTATGTGCATGCATGCTTGCTAAGTTGCTTCAATCATGTCCGACTTTTTGCAGTCTTACAGGCTGTAGCCTGATTGGCTTCTCTGTGCATGGGATTCTGTAAGCAAGAGTACAGGAATGAGTTGCCATGCTCTTCTCCAGAGGATCTAATTATTTTTAAATTGATAGATATCTTAACTTTTTCAATGTAGTATTTTAAAACACACTTTTATTTATTTATTCATTTATTTTTTACTTTACAATATTGTATTGGTTTTGCCATACATCAACATGAATCCACCATGGGTGTACATTTGTTCCCCATCCTGAACTCCCCTCCCACCTCCCTCCCCATACCATCCTTCTGGGTCATTCCAGTGCATCAGCCCCAAGCATTCTGCATCAAACCTGGACTGGCAATTCATTTCATATATGATAGTATACATGTTTCAATGACATTCTCCAAAATCATTCCACTCTCGCCCTGTCCCACAGAGTACAAAGACTATACATCTATACATCTGTGTCTCTTTTACTGTCTCACATACAGGGCTATTGTTACCATCTTTCTAAATTACATATCATTACCATTTTACTAAATTCCATATATATGCATTAGTATACTGTATTGGTGCTTTTTTTTTCTGGCTTACTTCACTCTGTAAAATAAGTTCCAGTTTCATCCACCTCATTAGAACTGATTCAAGTGTATTATTTTTATTTTTTTTGGTTCACATTTATCTATTTATTTTATTATTTATTTTATTATTTTTAATTTTTTAATACTTTATTCTACATTACAGTACTGTATTTGTTTTGCCATACATTGACATGAATCAGCTACAGGTGTATATGATCTCCCAATGCCGCAGCCCCCTCCCACCTCCAACCCCATATCATCTCCCTGAATCTTCCCATGCACCAGCCCCAAGCATCCTGTATCCTGTACTGAACATAGACTGGCACTTCTTTTCTTACATGATAGTATACATGTTTCAATGCCATTCTCCCAAATCATCCCACCCTCTCCCTCACCCTCAGAGGCCAAAAGTCTGTTCTATGCCTCTGTGTCTCTTTTGTTGTCTCACATACAGGGTCATCATTACTATCTTTCTAAATTCCATATATATGTGTCAGTATACTGTATTGGTGTTTTTCTTTCTGGCTTACTTCACTCTGTATAATCAGCTCCAGTTTCACCCATCTCATTAGAACTGATTCAAATGTACTCTTTTTAATGGCTGAGTAATAATCCATTGTGTATATGTATCACTGCTTTCTTATCCATTCATCTGTTGATGGATATCTAGGTTGCTTCCATGTCCTGGCTATTATAAACAGTGCTGCAGTGAACATTGGGATACATGTGTCTCTTTCAATTCTGGTTTCCTCAGTGTGTATGCCCAGCAGGGGGATTGCTGGATCATAAGGCAGTTCTATTTGCAATTTTTTAAGGAATCTCTACACTGTTTTCCATAGTGGCTGTACTAGTTTGCATTCCCACCAGCAGTGTAAGAGGGTTCCCTTTTCTCCACATCTTCTGCAGCATTTATTCCTTGTAGACATTTGGATCGCAGCCATTCTGACTGGTGTGAAATGGTACCTCATTGTGGTCTTGATTTGCATTTCTCTGATAATGAGTGATGTTGAGCATCTTTTCATGTTTGTTAGCCATCCATATGTCTTCTTTGGAGAAATGCCTATTTAGTTCTTTGGCCCATTTTTTGATTGGTTCNCTCCTGTAATTCGAATGTTGGAGTGTTTCATATTGTACTGGAAGTTTCTGAGGTTGTCCTCATTTCTTTTAATTTGTCTTTCTTTTTCCCTCACTGATTCATTTATTTTTACCATTCTATTTTCTATTTCACTAATCCTTTCTTCTGCCTCCAATATTCTACCATTTGTTGCCTCCAGAGTGTTTCTGATCTCATTTATTGCATTATTCATTATATGTTGACTCTTTTTTATTTCTTCTAGGTCCTTGTTAAACCTTTCTTGCATCTTTTCAATCCTTGACCCCAGGCTATTTATCTGTGATTCCATTTTGATGTCAAGATTTTGGATCATTTTCACTATCAGTATTCGGAATTCTTTCTCAGGTCGATTCCCTATCTCTTCTTCTTTTGTTTGGTTTGGTGGGCATGTCTCCTCTTCCTTTACCTGCTGGGTATTCCTCTGTCTCTTCCTCTTGGTTATATTGCTGCGTTTGGGGTGGACTTTCTATATTCTGGGAATTTGTGGAATTCTCTTTATTATTGAGCTTCCTCTCTGTGTGTAGTGTTATATCAGTGGCTTGTCAAAGTTTCTTGATTAGGGAGGTTTGTGTTGCAATTCTGGTGGGTGGAGCTGGATTTCCTCTCTCTGGAGTGCTGTGAAGTGTCTAGTAATGGGTTACGAGACGTCAATGGTTTGGAGTATTTTGAGCTGCCTGTATATTGAAGCTCAGGGGCTTGTTCTTGTGTTGCTTGAAAATTTATGTGATATGTCTTGCTCTGGAACTTGTTGGCCCTTGGGTGGTGCTCAATTTCAGTATAGGTATGAAGGCGTTTGATGAGCTCCTATTAGATAATGTTCCCTGTATTCAGGAATTCTCTGGTGATCTCAGGATTTGGACTTAAGCCTCCTGATTCTCGTTTTCAGATTTATTTTTACAATAGCCTCATGATTTCTCCATCTATTCAGTACTAATGTTAAAACATCTAGGTTAATGATGATAGGTTTCTCCACCTTGAGGGTCGCCTCTAGAAGATCGCTGAGTTACTTGGAGGAGAGAAGAGGGAGGGGGTAATTAGAGGTGAGTGGTATGGGATGAGGTGGAATCAAAAGAGAAAAAAGCAAGCTAGCCCATAACCACTTTCTTGTGTGCACTCCAATGTCTGGACCTCTCAGAGGTGGTCACAGAGTTATTCATGGAAGAGGAAAGGGAGGAAGTAGATAGAGGTGGCCAGGAGGATAAAAGAGGGAGATTCAAAGGAGGTATACAGATCCGGCCAGTGACCAGTTCCCTGAGAGTTCTCCACCTTCTGGAACACACAGAGATTCATAGAGTTGGGTAGAGAAGAGTAGGGAGATAGAGGAGACAGAAGCCACCTGGTGGAGAAAAGAGAGATTCCAAAGGGGGAGAGAGTGGTCAAGGCAGTAATCTCTCACTCATGTAAAATTGGGTACTGAAGATTAGGTTTTTAAAAGTAAAAAATTGGCAACAAGTACCAAAATGCCGAGATTAAAAATCTGGAGTAGAGATTGGATTTTCAAAGATAAAATATTAAAGTAAAGAAGGAGAAAAAATAAAAAAATTGAAAGAAAATAAAATAAAAGACTCCAGAATTATTAAAAGACAACAGCTTCCACAACCAAAAGGACTATATACGGCATTTGCTTTAAAGATAGGCATTTTTTTTTTGAAAAGTAATATTAGGTTATAAAAATATTAAACCGAAATATAGAGGACTTAAAAATTTAAGCAAGTTTAGGAAAAAAAAAAAAGACAAAAAAGAAAAGAAGAAAAAAAAAATTTTTTCAAAAAAAATTTAAAAAAAATTCTTAAAAAAAAAAATCACGCTTCCACATCAAACCCCCCCCCCAAAAAAAAAATTAATCATAAAGGTAGTAACGGTATGCCTGGCACTTTCTCTGTCGTTGTGGGCTGTGTGGGGTCGCTACCAAGGCCGTTCCTTCTGTCTGACTTCCTCTGTTTGCTGGTCTCTTCAGTGTCTGATTTCTGTCTTGACACAGGGATGGGAGTGGTGGACCCTGCACTGCGCTTGCGCCCCTTCTCATGGCGCACACCACTCAGGCTGTCTGTCTGGGGCCTGCCCAAGGCTTCATGCACCTCCCCAGTCCACGCCGCTCAGGTTTGGTGCTCAGGAAGCCCTCCGAGTCTCGGATTTGGTTGAGCCTGGGCTTTGTTCCCTTCCCAGGTCCGAGTAGCTTGGGAGTTTGGCGCATGCAATTGCTGCAACTTCTGGCCTTTCTGGGTCTCTCAATTTTCTGGGAGTACCGCTGGGGCTCTTTCTCAGGCAGATGATGACTGTTCGGAGTCCCTCAGAAGTCTTAATTAGCAAAGAAACCTGCTTGCAATTTGGTAGGTAATGTCTCTCTTGAACTGCGATTGCCCCCTTCTAGCACTTAAAGCTCTGGTTGCCTGTCACCAGAGGGGGATTGTCTGCAGCTGGCTATTTCCAATCCGTCCTTTGTTCTGTGTGTGGGCCTGTCGGTGTCTTATGTTCGAGCGTTTCACATGTTAGCTATCCCACAGTCTGGTTGCTAGACCAAGATAGTTCGTTCTAGCCATCCGAGGACCCAATTCTGACCCTGTTATGACTGGATTCTCGAGAAAAGCCCTGCAGCCTCCATCTCCCATGGTCCAATTCTTAGAAAGCATTGTTGCTGGTGCCTCAAGCTCCTCCCTGCCCAACCCCCACTGCTACTGTCAGAAGTAGGTGTTTGTGCTGCTTATCCGCTGGGGGTTTTTACTGTTGAGTTCATAATCTGTTGGTTTTAATCATTTATTTATTTATTCTTCCTTCCTGTTATGCTGCCCTCTGTGCTTCCAGGGCTCACCCCAGATACGGCTGTGAGAATGTTTCCTGATCTTAGGAGATCTCTCTTTTTAAGAGTCTCTTCCCAGGACGGGATTCCCTTCCCGGGATGGGGCTCCCTCCCAACCTCTTTTGTCTCTATTTTCGTCCTTTATATTTATTCCTACCTGGTTTTGAAGCCAATGATCTGCTTTGCTGGATACCTGCTGTCCTCTGCCAGCAATCAGAAGCTGCCTTGTGGAATTTACTCAGGGTTGAAATGTTCTTTTGATGATGTAGTGAGGGAGAAAATGTTCTCCCCATCCTATTCCTCCACCATCTTTTCCCCCCTCCAAATGTATTATTTTTAATAGCTAAGTAACACTCCATTGTGTATATGTACCACAGCTTTCTTATCCATTCAACTGCTTATGGACATCTAGGTTGTTTCCATGTCCTGGCTATTATAAACAGTGCTGCAACGAACATTGGGATACATATGTCTCTTTCAATTCTGGTTTCCTCAATGTGTATGCCCAGTAGTGAGATTTCTGGGTCATAAGACAGTTCTATTTCAAGTTTTTTAAAGAATCTCCACGCTGTTCTCCATAGTGGCTGTACTAGTTTGCATTCCCACCAACAGTGTAAGAGAGTTCCCTTCTCTCCACACCCTCTACAGCATTTATTGCTTGTAGGCTTTTGAATCACAGCCATTCTGACTGGTGTGAAATGGTACCTCATTGTGGTTTTGATTTGCATTTGTCTGATACTGAGTGATTTTGAGCTTCTTTTCATGTGTTTGTTAACCATCCGTATGTCTTCTTTCGAGAAATGTTTGTTTAGTTCTTTGGCCTATTTTTTGATTGGGTCATTTCTTTTTGTGGAATTGAGTTGCAGGAGTTGCTTGTATATTTTGAGATTAATTTTTTGTTAGTTGTTTCATTTGCTATTACTTTATCCCATTCTGAAGGCTGTCTAATCACCTTGCTTATAGTTTCCTTTGTTGTGCAGAAGCTTTTAATTTTAATTAGGTCCCATTTTTTTATTTTTGCTTTTATTTCCAATATTCTAGAATACCCAAAGTAATCTTAAGAAAGAAGAATGGAACTTGAGGAATCAACCTGCCTGACTTCAGGCCCTACTAAAAAGCCACAGTCATCAAAACAGTATGGTACTGGCACAAAGACAAAAATATAGATTAATTGAACAAAATAGAAAGCCCAGAGATAAATCCATGCACCGATGGACACCTTTGACAAAGAAGGCAAGAACAATGGAGAAAAGACAATCTCTAACAAGTGGTGCTGGAAAAACTGGTCAACCACTTGTAAGAGAATGAAACTAAAACACTTTCTAACACCATGCACAAAAATAAACTCAAAATGCATAAAAAATCTAAATGTAAGACCAGAAACTATAAAACTCCTAGAGGAGAACATAGGCAAAACACTCAACATAAATCACAGCAAGACCCTCTATGACCTACCTCCCAGAATACTGGAAATAAAACACACTTTTAAAAAGAGTCGTCCTGAAAGCAGCAGTCACTCACTTGCCAAAGTGCTTTAGTCTAAATTTGAGCAAAATGAAGTAATCTAATTAATCTTGCCATCAGGAGATTATTTACATTGTTGTTCCTATTGTGCAGTCAGTAAGTTTTGTCCCATTCTTTGCAGCCCCATTGACTGCAGCACACCAGGTTCCAATTCTCAAATATCTCTTGCAATTTGCTCAAATTCAAAGTCTGATGAGTCAGTGATGTTATCTAACCATCTCATTTTCTGACACCCCTTACTCTTTTTGTCTTCAATATTTCCTGAAATCAGAGTCTTTTCCAGTGGGTCAGCACTTTGCATCAAGCAACTTAAGTACTGGAGCTCCAGCTTTGGCAATAGACTTTCAATTCAGTTCCAGGATTGATTTCCTTTAGGATTGAATGGTTTGATATCTTCGTGGTACAAGGTACTCTCAAGAGTCTCCTGTACCATGACAATTTGGAAGCATCAATTCTTCAGCACTCTGTCTTCTTTATAGTCCAATTCTCACATCCGTACATGATGATGGTTTAGTAACTAAATCATGTCTGACTCTTGCGATCCCACAGACTGTAACCTGCCAGGCTCCTCTGTCCATGGGATTCTCCAAGCAAGAATACTGGAATGGGTTGCCATTTCCATCTCCAGATCTTCCCAGGGGATCTTCCTTTGATTTCCCAGGAATCAAACCTGGAAAAACCACAGCTTGGCCTGTATGAGCCTTTGCTGACAAAGTGTGCTTTTTAATATGCTATCAAGTTTTGTCATAGTTTTTCTTCCAAGGGTCAAGCGTCTTTTAATTTCATGGTTGCAGTCACTGCTTGCAGTGATTTTGGATCCCAAGAAAAGAAAATGTGTCACTGATTCCACTTTTTGCCCTTTTATTTGTCATGAAATAATTGGAGTGGATGTCATAATCTTAGTTTCAAGCTAGTTTTTTCTTTCACTCTCCTCTTTCAACCTCAAGAGGCTCTTTAGTTCCTCTTCACTTTCTGCCATTACAATATTATCATCTGAATATCTGAGATCATTGATATTTCGCCTGGAAATCTTGATTCCAGTTTGTGATTATTCATCCGGGCATTTCTTATGACAGATTATTCATATAAGTTAAATAATCAGGTTGGCAATATACAGCCTTGTCATACTTCTTTTTCTTTCCAAATTTTGAGCCAGTTAGTTACTCAATGAATGTCCTAAATGATGCTACTTGAACCACATAGCTCTCAGTAGACAGATAAGGTGGTCTGGTACTCCCATTTCTTTAAGAATTTTCCATAGTTTGTTATGATTCACACAGTCAAAGGCTTTAGCATAGTCAAGGAAGCAAAACAGATATTTTCTGGAATCTCCTTATGTTCTTCATGATTCAGCAAATGCTGGCAATTTGATCTCTGGTTCATTTGCTTCTTCAAAACTCAGCTTACACACCTGGAATTTCTTGGTTTGATCAAATCTATCTTGAAGGATTCTTGAGTATTTCCTTGTTAGCACGTGAAATGAGTACAATTGTACAGTATTTGGAACAGTTTTTAAGCATTGTCTTTTGAAATTGAAATGAAAACTGACCTTTTCCTATCCCATGGCCACTAATAAGGTTTCCAATTTTCCTGAAATATTGAGTGCAACACTTTAACAGCATCATATTTTAGGATTTGAAATAGCTCACCTGGGATTCTCTAAACCCCACTAGCTTTATTCATGGTAATGGTTCATAAGGCCCACTTGACTTCACACTCCACGATGTCCAGCTTTAGATGAGTGACCACACAATCATGGTTATCTGTGTCAGTAAGACATCTCTTGTATAGTTCTTTTGTGTATTCACGCCATGTCAATAGAGAGCTTCTCTTTATTTTTGTCTGCAAAGAACAAAATCAATCTGATTTCTATATTGATCATCTAGTGGTGTCCATGGATAGAGTAAACTTTTAGGTTGTTGTAAAAGAGTGTTTGCTGTGACCAGTTCATTCTCTTAGCAAAGCTCTGTTGCTTTTGCCCTATTTCATTTTGTATTCCAAGCCAAACTTTCCTGTTATTCTGGCTATCTCTTGACTTCCTACTTTTGCTTTCTATCCCCTACAACGAAAAGGGCATCTTTTTTGTGTGTAGTTCCATAAAATGTTATAGGTCTTATGGAACTTGTCAACAGCAGTTTCTTCAGCATCACTGTTTGGGGCATAGACTTGGATTATTGTGATTTTTTTATGGTTGGCCATAGGAACAAAACAAGATCATTTGGCCTTCTTATATATTGCACTTAAGTGCTGAATTTTGGACTTTGTTGTTGACTGTGATGGCTACTTCATTTCTTCTAAAGGATTCTTGAACACAGTAGTAGATAATTTATCACCCAAAATAAATTCACTCATTCCTATACATTTTAATTTACTGATTCCTAAGATAATGTTCAATCTTGCACATCTCCAACTTGCCCAGGACCAATTGGCTTGATTCATGTACCTAATGTTCCAAGTTCCTATGCAACACTATTCTTTACAACACTGGACTTTTCTTTCATCACCAGACATTCAAGACTGAGCTTCCTTTCTGCTTTGGCTCAAGCACTTTGTTCTTTCTGGAGCTATCAGAAATTGTCCTCTGTTCTTCCCGTATAGTATATGGGACACATTCTGATTCTGGGGACTCATATTCTGGTGTCATAACTTTTTGCCTTTTTGTGCTGTTAGTAAGGTTCTATGGAAGGAATAATGAAATGGGTTACCATTTCCTCCTCCAATGGACCAGGTATTGTCAGAACTCTTCTCTATGTCCTGTCCAGTTTGGGTGGTTCTATACACCATCGCTCATAGATTCACTGAGTTATTCAAGAGCCTTCACAACGACAAGGTCGTGATCCATAAATTGTACTTTACATTAGGGAGTATTAATTTAGATGCCAGGTTTTGTAGTTAAAGTAAAGAAAGCAGAGAAAAAGCTTCTTTAAAATAATATTAGTGCAAATAACTCTGGGATGTCCTTTGCATATATTGAGGAAACTATAAGACACTTTAAGGAAAAGAGTAGTATGATGAAATTTATGCCTAAGACTCCTCTGATTTCAGAGAGAAGAATGGGTTGAGAGATGTAATCCCAAACCAACATCAGATATGCAAGATAGAACCATAATAAAATATATGCATGAGATAATGAAAGCTTGACTTCGTGCAATTGCCATTATAATGAGGAAGGGAAAATCTAATATATATTTAGTTTTACAATGCATTTAATTGACTCTATGACTGAGTATATTTTAATAGGGAGTGAATTGAGATAATGGAATGTATTTGGAATGTAAAAAATGGAAAGTGACAGAATTTATTTTCCTAGGATCCAAAATAACAGAGGATGGTGACTGCAACCATGAAATTATAAGACACTTGATCCTTGAAAGGAAAGTTATGACAAGCCTAGACAATATATTAAAAAGTAGAAACCTCACTTTGCCAACAAAGGCCCATATGGTCAAATCTATGGTTTTTCCAGTAGTCACAGATAAATGAGAGTTGGATCATGAGAACTAAAGAACTGATGCTTTCAAACAGTGATTCTGGAAAAGACACTTGAGAGTCCCTTAAACAGCAATGAGATCAAAATCAACCCTGAGTTTTCATTGGAAGGACTGATGCTGAAGCTACAATATTTTGTTCACCTAATTAGAAGAGCTGACTCATTGGAAAAGATCCTGATGCTGGTAAATATTGAGGGCAGGAGGAGAAGGGGAAAACAGAGGATGAGATGGTTGGATGGTTTCCTCAATTCAATGGACATGACTTTGAGAAAACTCCAGGAGATAGTGAAGGGCAGGAAATCCTGTGAACTATAGTCCTTATGGTTACAAAGAGTTGGACACGACTGAGCAACTGAACTGCAACAAATCTGAAATAATTACTTCTGTCTATTATGACTAGGGAAATTATGTGGCTGAGAAAATTGCACATGTAGGAGATACATTAAGTTAAATTTAAGAATTATTGATTTTAAGTTATCAAATGTTAAAATGTTAAAATATATTCATTATAAAACAGATATATAAGATTAGAGCTCAGAGAAAAGAAAATTATGACCTAGTGAGAGGGTAATAGGCAGGAAGGCCAGGGGTCTCCAAACGGAGGAAATAGGCTGCAAGTGTCAGACACTTTTATCTTTCTTAAGCAGCAGGAGGAAACAAACTAGTGATATATACTTTTTCCCCTTCTCTATACAAATTTAAAGAGGAGGTTTCTCTTAAAATACTGTGTTGCCATAATGACACCTTGTTCCATTTGAAGTTAACTATTCTCCAACCATGAGTTAACCAATGCATTTTTCTTATGAAAATGTTTGTCTTAAGCTGTGTTAATGTAAAAAGCCTCTTGATGAAAGTGAAAGAAAAGAGTGAAAACGTTGGCTTAAAGCTCAACATTCGGAAAACGAAGATCATGGCATCCTGTCCCATTACTTCATGGGAAATGGATGGGAAACAGTGGAAACACTGTCAGACTTTATTTTTTGGGGCTCCAAAATCACTGCAGATGGTGACTGCAGCCATGAAATTAAAAGACGCTTGCTCCTTGGAAGAAAAGTTATGACCAACCTAGTGAGCATATTAAAAAACAGAGACATAACTTTGCCGACTAAGGTCCGGCTAGTCAAGGCTATGGTTTTTCCAGTAGTCATGTATGGATGTGAGAGTTGGACTGTGAAGAAGGCTGAGTGCCAAAGAATTGCTGCTTTTGAACTGTGGTGTTGGAGAAGACTCTTGACAGTCCCTTGGACTGCCAAGAGATCCAACCAGTCTATTCTGAAGGAGATCAACCCTGGGATTTCTTTGGAAGTAATGATGCTAAAGCTGAAATTCCAGTACTTTGGCCACCTCATGTGAAGAGTTTACTCATTGGAAAAGACTCTGATGCTGGGAGGGATTGGGGGCAGGAGGAGAAGGGAATGACAGAAGATGAGATGTCGGGATGGCATCACAGACTTGATGGACGTGAGTTTGAGTGGACTCTGGGAGTTGATGATGGACAGGGAGGTCTGGTATGCTGCGATTCATGGGGTCATAAAGAATCAGACATGACTGAGCAACTGAACTGAACTGAACTGAACTGTGTTAATGTACTATGCATTTACCCCAGGCTCTAACGGATCAAAATCTATTTACAAACCATTATGTTATACTCAGACATTATTTCCCTAATCTATGTAAATGAAACTATTTATATGGTAATCTGCCCTTCTACAAGATTCAAGTCAATCCTTTTATGGTCCAGAATGACTCGTCTGGTGCCAAGATTATCCCAAAATATGTCTTATGTATGAGGTGCCTGGTGTTGTTCTGAATTTTAAGACTTTCCTTTCTTTCATTAACATACTGCTAGTGAGTATATAGCATCCAGCTAAAAACTAGCGGGGGGGGGGGTACTCTTTCTACCCCCTTGTGATGCCTATGTCAGAAGCTTTCTTTATCTCCTTTATTCTTTAATAAAACTTTATTACACAAAAACTCTGAGTGATCAAGCATTGTCTCTGGCCCTATATTGAATTCTTTTCCTCTGGAGGGCAAGAATCCTGGCATTTTTCCGTGGTTCAGCAACAATCTTTCACTAGGGATGTACATCAAATGTAGCTGTACTTCAATATGCATTGAGAATCCATTCCAGGAATCTCCACACTAAAATCTTAGGATGTACAAGTTCCTCATATAAAAGAGCATACAAAATTCAATACCAAATCATGATTTAAAAATATCCAGAAAGTAGGCATAGAAAGAACATACTTTAGCATAATAAAGGCCATGTAGGAATATCCACAGCAAACACTGTTCTCAATGGTGAAAAACGTAACATTCTTTCTAACATCAACAACAAGACAAGAGTGCTCCACTCTCACCACTATCATTTAATAAAATTTTTCCTAAACAGTAAGAGAAGAAACAGAAATAAAAGAAGTACAGATTGGAAAAGAAGGAAAACTCACAGTTTGCACATGATATGATACTATACATATAAAACTCTAAAACTGCCACCAAAATAATTACTTACCAGAGCTAATCAATAAATATAATAAATATAATAAATATAATAAAGTTGCAAGATATAAATTTAATACATAAAATTCTCTTTCATTCTTATACATTGTTAGTAATGAAAAATCAGAGATGAAAAAATCAGAAAGAGAAATTAAGGAAACAATTCCATTCACCATTGCAACAACAAAGAATACCTAGGAATAAACTTACCACAAAAGACCTATATACAGAAAAATATAGGACACTGATGAAAAAAATCAAAGATGATAAAAACAGATGGAGACATATCCCATGTTTTTGTACTGGAAGAAGCAATATTATGAAAATGATGATACTAGTCAAAGCAATCTACAGATTCAATGTAATCCCTATCGAACTACCAATGTGATATTTTTCACAGAACTGGAATTTAAAAAAAAAATCACAATTTTCATGAAAGTACAAATTACACTTTAGAGCAAACACAATCTTGAGAAAGAAAACTGGAACTGGATGATCAACCTTCCTGACTTCAGACTATACTGCAAAGCTATATCCATCAATACAGTATAGTACTGGCAAAAAAGCAAAAATATAGAACAAGATGGAAAGCTCAGAGATGATATGGGCACCTGGTATTTTCCAAGGGAGACAAGAATGTACAATGGAAAAAGACAACCTCATCAAAAAGTGGTTCTGGGAAAACTGGACAGCTACATGTGAAAGAATGAAAGTAAAACATTTCCTAATGCCATACACAAAAATAGACACAGCATGGATTAAAGAGGTCATGATCCAAATAAGGCATGTGAATATAACACATTTTCTTGGCAAAGTCTGTGTCTCTGCTTCAATATGTGGAAGTAGATCTGGAATAATATTCATTCACATGTCTGATAAATGATTTTGAATATCACTGGGGTACCTAGCTAGGACTAGGCAGAAGACCTGAACATGGCTTCTTTTTATACCCTGATCTTTCCCACAACAGTTTGACTGTATTATGAAAGTGTTAGTCACTCAGTCATGTCTGACTCTGAGACATCATGGACTGTTGCCTGCCAGGCTCCTCTGTGCATGGGAACTTTTAGGCAAGAATATGGGGATGGGTTGCCATTTCCTCCTCTTGGTTGAGAAGGGATCAAACCCAGGTCTCCCTCATTGCAGGTAGATTATTTACTGTCTGAGGCACCAGGGAACCCCATATTATAAGAATAAGCTATCTGAAACAAAGAGAAAGGGAAAATGAGGATCTCAGGGTAGCCATGTTAATTTGTATCTAGCCTTGGATATTAAGCAGTATTGGTTTTACTTGAAAGAGCCCACCAAGATTTAAGATTAAATCCTACCATTTGTTGGTCAACATTACTATGCAAAAAAAATATATATATATATTTGAATATGGAAAAGGAAATAAATGTGAGACCACATTTTAATGAAATTCAAAAGCAAGACAGATTTTTTAAACCAATGAGAATGAAAACTTGTTCTTTGAAAAATTTCAATAAAATATATAATTCTTTAGGTAAATCTTCTAAGAAAAATAATAAAACATTCTTAATATCAGGGGGAAAAATGAGGGTACCTTTACAGACATTAACAGTCATTAACAAAATTAAAAAGAAATACTTTGAAAAAAATAAAAGCACATTATTTTGAAAACTTATACAATAGAAACAATTCCTTGAAATAAAACAAACAGATAAGAAAACAAAAAACCTACCAAAGTTAACTTAAAAAGAAAGAGATAATCTTAATGTCTGTGGTTAAATTC
>SJYG01000518.1:276366-322471 GCA_006410535.1 Litocranius walleri
AAATTCTTCCTAAGAAGAAGCTAAGAACACCAAAATATTTTTACTGGAAATTCTTCCAAGTGTTTAAGGAAGACATAATAGCAAATTCACAAAATTTCCCCCAGGAAACAAAAAAACACAAAAAGAATATATCTAAATTTGTTCTATGAAGTCAGAATAAGCCTGCTACAAATATCAAAGCTACTATAGGTATTGTTAACCTAAAGACATGTTTGTTTAATAAACATAGATATAAACATTCTTCACAAAACATTACAAAATTGAATCTAGCAACATGTATCAAGGAAACCACATAACAATGAAAAATAATGTCATTCCATGAATGTCACCATGTTTTACCATTAGAAAATTGGTCTAAGAAGTCATAATAAGAAAAGAATAACAAATAAAATCTATATGATCATCTGAAAAAAAAGACAAAAATGTTTTTCAACAAATTCAACTGCTATGCAGGATTCACCCTCATCAAACTGGGAATAACACTGAATATATATATCCTTATAAAAATGCTTCTACAGAAATCCAACTGCTGACATCATACAAAAGAGTGAAAAACTGAATGCTTTACCCAAGATAAAAAACAAACAAGATTGTCTTCTCCCACCACTTTGACAGAATGATGTAATAAATGTCCTAATTAGTAGAATAAGAGAAAAATAGTAATAATAAAGACATAGAGGTTTAAAAGCAAGAAGTCGACATATCTCTATCCTCAGATGACTTAGCTATCTATGGGGAAAATCGAAAGGAATCTTAAGAATGTTTTCAAAATTGCTGAAATAATAAATGAATTTAAGAAAGTTGCAAAATACTAGGTTAATACAAAATTATATTTTTTATATTATAAACAATTGGAAAGTGGAAGGTAAAAATACCATTTAAAATAGCTTCAGAAACATGAAATATTGCTTAATATCTAATAATATATGCAAAATACATGTATTGAACACTGAAAAACAATGATGAATTAAGTTAAAAATACTACACTAATAGATGGAGAAATATACCATGGTCATGGATTGGAAGAATCAATATAGTGAAGATGAGTATACTACCCAAAGCAATCTACAGGTTCAATGCAATCCCTATCAAACTACCAACAGCAATTTTTACAGAGCTAGAACAAATAATTTCACAATCTGAATGGAAATAGAAAAAATCTTGAATAGCCAAAGCAATCTTGAGAAAAAAGAATAGAACTGGTGAAATCAACCTTTCAGACTTCAGGCTCTACTACAAAGCCACAATCATCAAGACAGTATGTTACTGGCACAAAGACAGAAATATAGATAAATGGAACAAAATAGAAAGCCCAGAGATAAATCTATGGACCTATGGACACCTTATTTTGACAAAGGAGGCAAGAAAATACAATGAAGAAAAGACAATCTCTTTAATAAGTGGTGCTGGGAAAACTGGTCAACCACTTGTAAAAGAATGAAACTAGAATATTTTCTAATGCCATACACAAAAATAAACTCAAAATGGATTAAAGATCTAAACGTAAGACCAGAAACTGTAAAACTCCTAGAGGAGAACATAGGCAAAACACTCTCCAACATAAATCACAGCAGGATCCTCTATGACCCACCTCCCAGAATATTGAAAATAAAAGCAAAAATTTAAAAAATAAAACCTAATTAAAATTAAATAAAATCTTCTGGACAACAAAGAAAACTATAAGCAAGGTGAAAAGACTGCCTTCTGAATGGGAGAAAACAATATCAAATGAAGCAACTGACAAAGAATTAATCTCAAAAATATACCAGCAACTCCTGCAGCTCAATTCCACAAAATAAATGACCCATTCAAAAAAAGGGCCAAATAACTAAACAGACATTTCTCCCAAGAAGACATACAGATGGCTAATAAACATATGAAAAGATGCTCAACATCACTCAGTATCAGACACATGCAAATTAAAACCACAATGAGGTGCCATTTCATGCCAGTTAGAATGGCTACTATACAAATGTCTACAAGCAATAAATGCTGGAGAGGTTGTGGAGAGAAGGGAACCCTCTTACACTGTTGGTGGGAATGCAAACTAGTACAGCCACTATGGAGAACAGAGTGGAGATTCCTTAAAAAACTGAAAATAGAACTGCCATTCGACCAGCAATCCCATTGCTGGACATACACACAGAGAAATCCAGAGTTGAAAGAGACACGTATGCCCCAATGTTCATCACAGCACTGTTTATAACAGCGAGAACATGGAAGCAACCTAGATAACCATAGTTAGTTCAGTAGCTCAGTCGTGTCCATTTCTTTGCAACCCATGAATTGCAGCATGCCAGGCCTCCCTGTCCATCACCTTCTCCCGGAGTTCACTCAGACTCACATCCATAGTGTCTGTTATGCCATCCAGCCATCTCATTTTCTGTCATCCCCTTCTCCTCCTACCCCCAATCCTTCCCAGCATCAGAGTCTTTTCCAATGAGTCAACTCTTCACATGAGGTGGCCAAAGTACTGGAGTTTCAGCTTTAGCATCATTCCTTCCAAAGAAATCCCAGGGCAGATCCCCTTCAGAATGGACTGGTTGGATCTTCTGGCAGTCCAAGGGACTCTCAAGAGTCTTCTCCAACACCACAGTTCAAAAGCATCAATTCTTTGGCGTTCAGACTTCCTCACAGTCCAACTCTCACATTCATAGATGACCACAGGAAAAACCATAGCCTTGACTAGACAGAACAGGTGAATAGATAACAAAGCATGGTACATATACACAATGGAGTATTACTCAGCCATTAAAAAGAATAAATATGAATCAGTTCTAATGAGGTGGATGACTGGAGCCTGTTATACAGAGTGAAGTAAGCAAAAAGAAAAACACCGATTCAGTATAATAACACATACATATGGAATTTAGAAAAATGTTAACAATAAACCTATATGCCAGACAGCAAAAAAGACACAGATATATAACAGTCTTTTGGACTCTGTGGTACAGGGCGAGGGTAGGATGATTTGGGAAAATGGCATTGAAACCTGTATATTACCATATGTGAAACTAATTTCCAGTCCAGGTTTGATGCATGATACAGGGTGCTCGGGGCTGTTGCACTGGGATGACCAAGAGGGATGGTTTAGGGAGGAAAGTGGAAAGGGTGTTCAGGATGGGAAACACATGTACACGTGGTGGATTCATGTCAATGTATTGCAAAACCAATACAATACAGCAAAGTAATTAGACTCCAATGAAAATACATAAATTTATATTAAAAATACTTATATCAATCACAGGGACATGATTTGCTATAATATTGGCACATATTCAAAACTTGAGTTCCAAATTTCCATGAAAGGTAGAGTAAATATAATGACAAACTGATAGGGATTACTCCTTCCATATTCTTGAAAAATACCAATACAAAGTTCGTTAAGTTCAGTCACTCAATCATGTCCAACTCTTTGCGACCCCATGAATTGTAGCATGCCAGGCCTCCCTGTGTATCACCAGCACCCGGAGTTCACACAGACTCAAATCCATTGAGACAGTGATGTCATCCAGCAGTCTCATTCTCTATCATCACCTTCTCCTTCTGCCCCTAATCGCTTCCAGCATCAAAGTCTTTTCTATTGAGTCAACTCTTCACATGAGGTGGCCAAAGTACTGGAGTTTCAGCTTCAGCATCATTCCCTCAAAAGAAGCCCAAGGGCTGATCTCCTTCAGAATGAACTGCTTTTAATTAGATCCCATTTGTTTATTTTTGCTTTTATTTCCAGTATACTGGGAGTTGGATCATAGAGGATCCTGCTGTAATTTATGTCGGGGAGTGTTTTGCCTATGTTCTCCTCTAGGAGTTTTATAGTTTCTGGTCTTACATTTAGATCTTTAATCCATTTTGAGTTTATTTTTGTGTATGGTGTTAGAAAGAGGTCTAGTTTCATTCTTTTACAAGTGGTTGACCAGTTTTCCCAGCACCACCTGTTAAAGAGACTGTCTTTACTCCATTGTATATTCTTGCCTCCTTTGTCGAAGATAAGGTGACCATAGGTGTGTGGATTTATCTCTGGGCTTTCTATTTTGTTCCATTGATCTATATTTCTGTCTTTGTGCCAGTACCATACTGTCTTAATGACTGTGGCTCTGTAGTAGAGCCTGAAGTCTTTGATCTCCCTGCAGTTCAAGGGAGTCTAAAGAGTCTTTTCCAACACCACAGTTCAAAAGCATCAATTCTTTGGTGCTCAGCTTTATTCACAGTCCAACTCTCACATCCATACATGACCATTGGAAAAACCATAGTCTTGACTAGATGGACCTTTGTTGGCACAATAATATCTCTGTTCTTCAATATGCTATCTAAGTTGGCCATAACTTTTCTTCCAAAGAGCAAGAATCTTTTAATTTCATGGCTGCAATCACCATCTGCAGTGATTTTGGAGCACAAAAAAAATAAAGTCTGACACTATTTCCACGGTTTCCCCATCTATTTTCCATGAAGTGATGGGACAAGATGCCATGATCTTTGTTTACTGAATGTTGAGCTTTAAGCCAACTTTTTTACTCTCCTCTTTCACCTTCATCAAGAGGCTTTTTAGTTCCTCTTCACTTTCTGCCATAAGGGTGGTGTCACCTGCATATCTGAGGTTATTGATATTTCTCCCTGCAATCTTGATTCCAGCTTGTGTTTCTTCCAGTCCAGTGTTTCTCATGATGTACTCTGCATATAAGTTAAATAGGCAGGGTGACAATATACAGCCTTGACCAATATACTCCTTGTCCTATTTGGAACCAGTATGTTGTTCCATGTCCATTTCTAACTGTTACTTCCTGACCTGCATAGAGATTACTCAAGAGGCAAGTTAGGTGGTCTGGTATTCCCATCCCTTTCAGAATTTTCCACAGTTTATTGTGATCCACACAGTTAAAGGCTTTGGCATAGTCAATAAAGCAGAAATACATGTTTCTCTGGAACTCACTTGCTTTTTCCATGATCCATAGGATGTTGGCAATTTGATCTCTGGTTCCTCTGCCTTTTCTAAAATGTCAGGGAGTTCACGGTTCACATACTACTGAAACCTGGCTTGGAGAATTTTGAGCATTACTTTACTAGCATGTGAGATGAGTGCAACCGTGCAGTAGTTTGAGCAATTTTTTCCATTGCCTTTCTTTGGGGTTGGAATGAAAACTGACCTTTTCCAGTCCTGTGGCCACTACTGAGTTTTCCAAATTTGCTGGCATATAAAGTGCAGCACTTTCACAGCATCATCTTACAGGATTTGAAGTAGCTCCACTGGAATTCCATCACCTCCACTAGCTTTGTTCATGGTGATGCTTTCTAAGGCCCACTTGATTTCACATTCCAGGATGTCAGGCTCTAGATGAGTGATCACATCTTTATGATTATCTGGGTCATGAAGATCTTTTTTGTACAGTTCTTCTGTGTATTCTTGACACCTCTTCTTAATATCATCTGCTTCTTTTAGGTCCAGACAATTTCTGTCTTTTGTCAAACCCATCTTTGCATAAATGTTCCCTTGGCATCTCTAATTTTCTTGAAGAGATCTTTAGTCTTTCCCATTCTTTTGTTTTCCTATATTTCTTTGCATTGATCATTGAAGAAGGCTTTCTTATCTCTTCTTGCAATTGTTGGAACTCTGCATTCAGATACCTATATCTTTCCTTTTCTCCTTTACTTTTTGCCTCTCTTCTTTTTACAGCTATTTGTGAGGCCTTCCCAGATAGCCATTTTATTTTTTTTGCATTTTTTTTCCATGGGGATGGTCTTGATCCCTCTCTCTTGTACAATGTCACAAATCTCATTCCATAGTTCATCAGGCACTCTACCTATCAGATCTAGGACCTTAAATCTATTTCTCACTTCCACTGTATAATCATAAGGGATTTGATTTAAGTCATACCTGAATGGTCTAACCGTTTTCCCCACTTTCTTCAATTTGAGTCTGAATTTGGTAATAAAAAGTTCATGATCTGAGCCACAGTCAGCTCCTGGTCTTGTTTTTGTTGACTGTAAAGAGCTTCTCTACATTTGGCTGCAAAGAACATAATCAGTCTGATTTTGATGTTGACCATCGGGTGATGTCCATGTGTAGAGTCTTCTCTTGTGTTGTTGGAAGAGGGTGTTTGCTATGAGCAGTGCATTTTCTTGCCAGAACTCTTCTAGTCTTTGTCCTGCTTCATTCCGCATTCCAAGGCCAAATTTGCCTGTTACTCAAGGTGTTTCTTGACTTCCTACTTTAGCATTCCAATTCCCTATGATGAAAACGTTCTTGACATTGTACAGGAGACATGGATCAAGACCATCCCCATGGAAAAGAAATGCAAAAAAACCAAAATGACTGTCAGGGGAGGCCTTAGATATAGCTGTGAAAAGAGAGGTAAAAAGCAAAGGAAAAAAAGAAAGATATAAGCATCTGAAATCAGAGTTCCAAAGAATAGCAAGAAGAGATAAAAAAGCCTTCTTTAACGATCAATGCAAAGAAATAGAGGAAAAGAACAGAATGGGAAAGACTAGAGATCTCTTCAAGAAAATTAGAGATATCAAGGGAACATTTCATGCAAGGATGGGCTCGATAAAGGACAGAAATGTTCTAGACCAAACAAAAGCAGAAGATATTAAAAAGAGGTGGCAAGAATACACGAAAGAACTGTACAAAAAAGATCTTCACGACCCAGATAATCATGATGATGTGATCACTCATCTAGATCCAGACATCTTGGAATGTGAAGTCAAGTGGGCCTTAGAAATCATCACTACGAACAAAGCTAGTGGAGGTGATGGAATTCCAGTGGAGCTGTTTCAAATCCTGAAAGATGATGCTGTGAAAGCGCTGCACTCAATATGCTAGCAAATTTGGAAAACTCAGTAGTGGCCACAGGACTGGAAAAGTTCAGTTTTCATCCCAATTCCAAAGAAAGGCAATGCCAAAGAATGCTCAAACTACTGCACAATTGCACTCATCTCACATGCCAGTAAAGTAATGCTCAAAATTCTCCAAGCCAGGCTTCAGCAATATTTGAACCATGAACTTCCTGATGTTCAAGCTGGTTTTAGAAAAGGCAGAGGAACTAGAGATCAGATTTCCAACATCTGCTGAATCATCAAAAAAAGCAAGAGCTTTCCAGAAAAACATCTATTTCTGCTTTATTGACTATGCCAAAGCCTTTGACTGTGTTGATCACAATAAGCTTTGGAAAATTCTGAAAGAGATGGGAATACCAGAGCACCTGACCTTACTATTGAGAAATCTGTATGCAGGTCAAGAAGCAACAGTTAGAACTGGACATGGAACCACAGACTGGTTCCAAATAGGAAAAGAAGCATGTCAAGGCTGTATATTGTCACTCTGCTTATTTAACTTATATGCAGAGTACATCATGAGAAACGCTGGGCTGGAAGAAACACAAGCTGAAATCAAGATTGCTGGGAGAAATATCAATAACCTCAGATATGCAGATGACATCACCTTTATGGCAGAAAGTGAAGAGGAGCTAAAGGGCCTCTTGGTGAAGGTGAACGAGAAGAGTGAAAAATTTGGCTTAAAGCTCAACATTCAGAAAACAAAGATCCTGGCATCCAGTCCCATCACTTCATGGGAAATAGATGGGGAAACAGTGGAAACAGTGTCAGACTTTATTTTTGGGGTTCCAAAATCACTGCAGATGGTGACTGCAGCCATGAAATTAGAAGGCGCTTACTCCTTGGAAGACAAGTTGTGACCAACCTAGATAGTATATTCAAAAGCAGAGACATTACTTTGCCGACTAAGGTCCATCTAGTCAAGGCTATGGATTTTCCTGTGGTCATGTATGGATATGAGAGTTGGACAGTGAAGAAGGCTGAGCACCAAAGAATTGATGCTTTTGAACTGTGGTGTTGGAGAAGACTCTTGAGAGTCCGTTGGATTGCAAGGAGATCCAACCAGTCCATTCTTAAGGAGATCAATCCTGGGATTTCTTTGGAAGTAATGATGCTGAAGCTGAAACTCCAGTACTTTGGCCGCCTCATGCAAAGAGTTGACTCATTGGGAAAGACTCTGATGCTGGGAGGGATTGGGGGCAGGAGGAGAAGGGGGCGACTGAGGATGAGATGGCTGGATGGCATCACGGACTCGATGGATGTGAGCCTGTGTGAACTCCGAGAGATGGTGATGAACAGGGAGGCCTGGCATGCTGCAATTCATGGGGCAAAAAGAGTTGGACATGACTGAACGACTGAATTGAACTGATAATGAAAAAGATATCTTTTTTGGGTGTTAGTCCTAAAAGGTCATGTAAGTCTTCATAAAACTGTTCAACTTCAAATTCCTTAGCATTACTGGCTGGGGCATAGATTTGGATAACTGTAATATTGAATAGTTTGCCTTGGAGACGAACAGAGATCATTCTGTCATTTTTGAGATTGCATCCAAGGACTGCATTTGGACTCTTTTGTTGACCATGATGACTATTCCATTTCTTCTGAGGGATTCCTGTCTGTAGTAGTAGATATAATGGTCATCTGAGTTAAGTTCATCCATTCCAAGCCATTTTAGTTCACTGATTCCTAGAATCTTGACATTCACCCATGCCATTCCTGTTTGACCACTTCAAATTTGCCTTGATTCATGGACCTAACATTCCAGGTTCCTATGCAATATTGCTCTTTACAGCATTGGATCTTGCTTCTGTCACCAGTCACATCCACAACTGGGTTTTGTTTTTGCTTTGGATCCATCTCTTCATTCTTTCTGGAGTTATTTCTCCACTGACCTGCAGTAGCATATTGGACACCTAATGACCTAGGGAGTTCCTCTTTATGTATTCTATCATTTTGCCTTTTCATACTGTTCATGGGGTTATCAAGGCAAGAATTCTGAAGTGGCTTGCCATTCCCTTCTCCAGTGGACTACATTCTGTCTGATCTCTCCACCATGACCCGCCCATCTTAGATTGCCCCACAGGCATGGCTTGGTTTCATTGATTTAGAGAAGGCTGTGGTCCTAGTGTGATTAGACTGAGTAGTTTTCTGTGAGTATGGTTTCAGTATGTCTGCCCTCTGATGCCCTCTTGCAACACCTACCATCTTCCTTGGGTTTCTCTTACCTTGGGCATGGGGTATCTCTTCACGGCTGCTCCAGCAAAACACAGTAGCTGCTCCTTACCTTGGATGAAGGGTATTTCTTTACCGCCACCATTCCTGACCTTTAACATGAGATAGCTCCTTTAGGCCCTCTTGCACCTGCGCAGCCACCGCTCCTCGGGTTGCACCTCCCGGCCGTCAGCCCTGGCCTCGGCCGTGGGTGGCTCCTCCGAGCCGTCTCCCTTTGCCTCAGTCTCAGGGTGGTTCCTCAGGATCACTGCCCCTGGCCTCGGGCACAAAGTGGCTTCTCCTGGCTGCCCCTGACCTTGGACGCAGGGTGTCTCCTCCCACATTAACACATTGAAAAATAACAGCCATATGATTATCTCAATAGATGCAGAGAAAGCCTTTGACAAAGTTTAACATCCATTTATGATAAAAACTCTCCAGAAAGCAGGAATAGAAGGAACATACCTCAACATAATAAAAGCTATATATGACAAACCCACAGCAAACATTATCCTCAGTGGTGAATAATTGAAAGCATTTCCCCTAAAGTCATGAAGAAGACAAGGGTGCCCACTTTCACCACTACTATTCAACATAGTTTTGGAAGTTTGTGCCACAGCAATCAGAGCAAAAAATTATACACAAGTAGTCCAAATTGGAAAAGAAGAAATAAAACTCTCACTGTTTGCAGATGACGTGATCCTCTACATAGAAAACCCTAAAGACTCCATCAGAAAATTACTAGAGTTAATCAATGAATATAGTAAACTTGCAGGATATAATATCAACACATGGAAATCCCTTGCATTCCTATACACTAATATTTAGAAAATATAAAGAGAAATTAAGGAAACAATTCCATTCATCATTGCAACGAAAATAATAAAATACTTAGGATATATCTACCTAAAGAAACTAAAGACCTATATATGGAAAACTATAAAACACTGGGGAAAGAAACCAAAGAGGACACTAATAGATGGAGAAATATACCACGTTGATGGGTTGGAAGAGTCAATATAGTGAAAATGAGTATACTACTCAAAGCAATTTATAGATTTTCTTACTGTTTTTTATAGTTGCTGTACCAATTTGCATCCCCACCACCAACAGTATACAAGGGATCCATTTTTTCTACATCCCTTCCAGCACTTGTTATCCATTGTTTTGTTTTGTTTTGTTTTGTTTTGTTTTGACAATAGCCATTCTAACAGGTTTGAGATGATATCTCATTGGGGTTTTGATTTTTATTTACCTGATGATTAGTGATACTGAGCAACTTTTTCTCTATATCATGGTCTTTTGAATATATATTTTGGAAAACTGTCTATTCATGTCCTTTGCATATTTTTTTTAATTTGAAATAGTGTTTTTTCACTATAAGTCACTGCATCCACTTTATATTTTTGATATCAACCTCTTGCCAGATAGATTGTTTTTAGATATTTTTTCCTCAGTCCATAGGGTCATCTTTTCATTTTCTTTCCTTTGCTGTGCAGAAACTTTATAGTTTGCTGTAGTCTCATTTGTTTATATTTATTTTTTGGTTCTGCTTTTGATATCACAGCCATAAAATCATTTCTAAATCCAACCGTGAGATTTTACCTTAGGCTTTCTTCTAGGAATTTTATGGTTTCAGGCATTACATTTAAGTCTTAAATCTATGTTGAGTAAATTTTTATAAATGGAAAAAAATCAGGATACAGTTTCATTATCTTGGATCTGGATATTTAGTTTTCCCCCAAATTTTTTTGAAGAGGCTATCTTTTTCTCAGTGAGTATACTTGAGTCCCTTGTCAAATGTTAGTTGACTTTACATATATAAACTTATTTCTGAGTTCTTGATTCTGTTCCATTGGTTTCTCTGTCTGTTTTATTCTAATATTATATTGTCCTAAAGACTAGACCTTGCTGTATGTTTTGAAATCAGAAAGTGTGATGCCTCCAGTTTTCTTCTTCTTAGGATTGCTTTAGCAACTCAAAAACAATTCAATCTTTTCGGGTTCTGAGTGCCAAAAAATTGATGCTATTTAACTGTGGTGTTGGAGGAGACTCTTGAGAGTCCCTTGGACTGAAAGAGGATCTGACAAGTCAATCCTAAATGAGATCAGCCCTGGGTGATCTTTGGAAGAAATGATGGTAAAGCTGAAACTCCAGTACTTTGGCCACCTCATGCCAAGAGCTGACTTATTGGAAAAGACCCTGATGTTGGGAGAGATTGAGGACAGGAAGAGAAGGGGACGACAGAAGATGAGATGGCTGGATGGCATCACTGACTCGATGGACATGAGTCTGAGTGAACTCTGGGTGTTGGTGATGGACAGGGAGGCCTGGCGTGCTGTGATTCATGAGGTCGCAAAGAGATGGACACGACTGAGGGACTGAACTGAAGTGAGCTATTGAACTGAACTTAGTTTTCTGAATGTTGAGTTTTAAGCCAAATTTTTCGCTCTCTTTTATTTTCATCAAGAGGCTCTTTAGTTCTTCTTCACTTTCTTCCATAAGGATGATGTCATCTGCATATCTGAGTTTATTGATATTTCTCCCAGCAATCTTGATTCCAGCTTGTGCTACTTCCAGTCCAGCATTTCACGTGATGTACTCTGCATATGAGTTAAATAAGCCGGGTGACAATATAAAGCCTTCATGTACTCCTTTTCTGATTTGTAGTCAGTCCATGTCCAGTTCAAACTGTTGCTTCTTGAACTGCATACAGATTTCTCAGAAGTCAGGTAAGGTGGTCTTGTATTTCAGTCACTTTAAGAATTTTCCAGTTTTTTAAGGAATCTCTGCACTGTTCTCCATAGTGGCTGTACTAATTTGCATTCCCACCAACAGTGTAAGAGAGTTCCCTTTTCTCCACACCCTCTCCAGCATTTATTGCTTGTAGACTTTTGGATCACAGCCATTCTGACTGGTGTGAAATGGTACCTCATTGTGGTTTTGATATGCATTTGTCTGATACTGAGTGATGTTGAGCATCTTTTCATGTGTTTGTTAGCCATCCGTATGTCTTCTTTGGAGAAATGTCTATTTAGTTCTTTTGCCCATTTTTTTTATTGGGTTGTTTATTTTTGTGGAATTGAGCTGCAGGAGTTGCTTGCATATTTTTGAGATTAGTTGTTTGTCAGTTGCTTCATTTGATATTAATTTCACCCATTCTGAAGGCTGTTTTTTCACCTTGCTTATAGTTTTCTTTGTTGTGCAGAAGCTTTTAATTTTAATTAGATCCCATTTGTTTATTTTTGCATTTATTTCCAGTATTCTGGGAGGTGCACTACGAAGAAACCAGAATTGAAAGAGACACGTGTACCCTAATGTTCATTGCAGCACTGTTTATAATGCCCAGGACATGAAAGCAATCTAGATGTCCATCAGCAGATGAATGGATAAGAAAACTGTGGTACATATACACAATGGAGTATTACTTAGTCATTAAAAAGAATACAATTGAATCAGTTCTAATGAGGTGGATGAAACTGCAGCCAATTATACAGAGTGAAGTAAGCCAGAAAGAAAAACACCAATGCAGTATACTAACACACACACATATATATATGCAATTTAGAAATATGGTAACGATAACCCTGTATGTGAGACAGCAAAAGAGACACAGATGTATAGAGCAGATTTTGGACTCTGGGGGAGAAGGAGAGGGTGGGATGATTTGGGAGAATGGCATAGAAACATGTATAATACCATGTAAGAAACAAATCGCTAGTCTAGGTTCAATGCAGGATACAGGATGCTTGGAGCTGGTGCACTGGGATAACCCAGAGAGATGGTATATGGAAGGAGATAGGAGGGGGGTTCAAGATTGGAGATTATGTACACCTGTAGCAGATTCATGTTGATGTATGGCAAAACCAATACTTTAATGTAAAGTAAAATAAAGTAAAATAAAAAAAATTTTTTTCCACAGTTTGTTGTGTTCTACACAGTCAAAATTCTAAGTGTAATCATTAAGGCAAAAGTAGATGTTTCTCTGGAACTCTCTTGCTTTTTTGATGATCCAGTGGATATTGGCAAGAAGTTCACATTTCACACACTGTTGAAGTATGGCATGGAGAATTTTGAGCATTACTTTACTGGTGTGTGAGATGACTGCAATTGTGGGATAGCTTGAACATTCTTTGGCATTGGCTTAATTTGAGCTTGGAATGAAAACTAATCTTTTCCAGTCCTGTGGCCAGTGCTGAGTTTTCTAGATTTGCTGACATATTGAGTGTAGCACTTTCACAGTATCATCTTCTAGGATTTGAAATAGCTCAAGTGGAATTCCATCACCTTCACTAGCTTTGTTGATGGTGTTGCTTCCTAAGGCCCATTTGACTTCACACTCCAGAATGTCTGGCTCTAGGTGAGTGATCACAGCATCGTTGTTACCTGGGTCATGAAGATCTTTTTTGTATAGTTCTTCTGTGTATTCTTGCCATCTCTTCTTAATATATTTTGCTTATGTTAAATCCATACCATTTCTGCCCTTTATTGTGCCCATATTTGCATGAAATGTTCCCTTGGTATATCTAATTTTCTTGAAGAGCTCTCTGTTATTTCCCATTCTATTGTTTTCCTCTATTTCTTTGCATTGACCACTGAGAAGGTCTTTCTTATCTCTCCTTGCTCTTCTTTGTAACTCTGTATGCAAGTGAGTATATCTTTTCTTTTCTCCTTTGCCTTTTGCTTCTCTTCTTTTCTGAGATATTTGTAAGGCCTTTTCAGAAAACCATTTTGCCTTTTTGCATTTCTTTTTCTTTGAGTTGGTCTTGATCACTGCCTCCTGTACAATATCATTAGCCTCCATCCATAGTTCTTCAGACACTCTGTCTATCAGATTTAATCCCTTGAATTTATTTGTCACTGCCACTGTTTATTCATAAGGGATTTGATTTAAGTCATACCTGAATGATCTAGTGGTTTTCCCTACTTTCTTCAGATTAAGTGTGTATTTGGCAATAAGGAGTTTATGATCTGAGCCACAGTCAACTCCTCATATTATTTTTGCTGACTGTATAGAGCTTCTCCATCTTTGGCTGGAAGGAATATTATCAATTTTATTTCAGTATTGACCATCTGGTGATGTCCATGTGTAGAAATTTCTCTTGTATTTTTTGATGAGGGTTTTTGTTGTGACCAGTGTGTTCTCTTGGCAGAACTCTGTTAGCCTTTCCCCTGCTTCATTTTGTACTCTGAGCCTAGATTTGCCTGTTACTCCAGGTATCTCTTGACTTCCTACTTTTACATTCCAGTCCCCTATAATGAAAAGGACATTTTTTTTTGGGGGGGGGGTTAATTGTAGACATTCTTGTAGGTCTTGATAGAACTGTTCTACTTCAGCTTTTTCAGCATTACTGATCAGGGCATAGACTTGGATTACTGTGATAATGAATGATTTTCCTTGGAAACGAAAAGAGATCAGTCAGTCGTTTTTGAGATTGCACCAATAACTCAATTTTGGACTCTTTTGTTGACTATGAGGACTACTCTATTTCTTTTAAGGGATTCTTGCCCACAATAATAGATACAATGGCCATCTGAGTTAAATTCGCCCATTCCAGTCCACTTTAATTCACTGATTCCTAAAATGTCGATGTTCACTCCTGCCATCCTCTATTTGACCACTTCCATTTTACCTTGATTCATGCACCTAACACTCCAGGTTCCTATGCTATATTGCTCTTTACAGCATCAGACTTTACTTCCATTACCAGTCACATCCACAAATGGAAATTGTTTTCACTTTGGCTCTGTTTCTTCATTCTTTCTGGAATTATTTCTCCACTATTCCCCAATGGCATATTGTGTTGTGTACCTATCAACTTAGGGAGATCCTCTTTCAATGGCTTATCTTTTTGCCTTTTCATACTATTCTTGAGGTTTTCAAGACAAGAAAACTGAAGTGGTTTGCAATTCTCTTCTCCAGTGGACTACATTTTGTCAGAACTCTCCACTATGACCCATCTGTCTTGGGTGGCCCTACTCGGCATGACTCATTGTTTCACTGAGTTAGATAAGGCTGTAGTCCATGTGAGGATTCCCCTTGTGGCTCAGACAATAAAGCGTCTGCCTAAAATGCAGGAGACCTGGATTCGATCCCTGGAACATGAAGACCCTCTGGAGAAGGAAATGGCAACCCACTCCAGTACTCTTGCCTGGAAAATCCCATGGATGGAGGAGTGTGGCTACAGTCCATGGGGTTGCAAAGATTCAGACATGACTGAGCAACTTCATTTGGTCTTGGTGGTCCATGTGACCTAATGCCCCTAGCATTTAAAATGTCTTCTGCTTTTTGTTTCAGTGGCTTACAATTCAGTATCTTTCCTTGATTCCAAAACGTAAACCACTACTGCTATAGCCATTTGCTAATTTTTTTTTAGACATTATTACTTAATAGAATTAGTAATATTTCTTAATAGCATTCAATTCTAAAATGTAATCTGATTGAAACATATACATTATCATATGTAAAATAGATAACCAGTGTGAGTTTGATGTATGAAGCAGGGCGCCTGAAGCCTGTGTTCTGTGACAACCTGCAGGGATGGAGTGGAAGGGGTGGAGGGGAGATGGGAGGAATTTCAGGATGGAGGATCTATACCCATGTGTGATTCATACTAATGTATGCAAAAACCATGACAATATTGTAAAGTAACTATTCTTCAATTAAAAAATTAAATTTAAAAAAATGAAATGCCATCTGGTTTATCAAACTCTTCCCCAGACCACCTATCACAACAACAATATATCAGCTAACATCTTCTTCCATAAGCTTTCCATAAAGAAAGCTGAGCACTGGAGAATTTATGTTTTTGAACTGTGGTGTCGAAAAAGATTCTTGGGAGTCCCTTGAACTGCCAAGTCAAACTAGTCAGTCTTAAAGGAAATCAGTCCTGAATATTCATTGGAAGCACTGATGCTGAAACTGAAACTCCAGTACTTTGGACATCCGATGCTAAGAACTGACACACTGGAAAAAACCTTGATGCTGGCAGGAGGATTGAAGGAAGGAGGAGAAGGGGATTCCAGAGAATGAGATGGATGGCATAACCAACTCAATGGACATGAATTTGAGCAAGCTCTCGAGTTGGAGATGGACAGGAAAGCCTGGTGGGCTGTAGACCTCAAGGTCACAAAGAGTCAGGCACGACTGAGTGCCTGAACTAATTGAACATCTTACTAATATTTCCCTTATTTCCTTATAACATCTGTTGTTTGAGTGTTTGTGTGTTTCTGGTAAACTTGGCTGCTGGTGGTGGTTTAGTCCCTTAGCTTTGTTTGACTCTTGTGATCCCATGGACTGTTTCCCAACAGGCTCCTCTGTCCATAGGATTTTCCAGGCAGGAATACCATAGTGTGTTGTCATTTACTTCTCCAAAACTTGGCTAGTGAGCACCAATAAGACTAATATTAATTCTAAACATAGGAAATACTTCTAAATAAATTAAGGAAATATAAACCTAAGATTAACAAAATACATTAATCACAAGAAGCTGTTGCTTTCAGAGGAATGAAAGGATAGTTCTTATTTAAACGGATAAAATGCACTATGAATTCAAGCATTTACGTCCACAGTTTAATAATTCATTTTTAATTATTAAAATCATTAAATAATTGAGCTTCCCTGGTGGTGCTAGTGGTAAAGAATCTGCTTGCCAATGCAGAAGATGTAAAGAATCAGGTTCAATCCCTGAGTCAGGGAGAACCCCTGGTGGAGGGCATGGCACAGTTCAAAAGGATTTCTTTAAATTACCAAATAATATACATGCACACACATTCATGGAACAATTCATTCACAAAAACATTAGAAAATGGAAAGAACAATTCTATAATATTGAAAAGTATGTTAAATCTCATTATTAAAGGTCATGACTTTTAAGGTGAGATTTGGAAGGCAAGTGGAAATTTGACAAGGAAAGATTTAGTGAGTGAGTGAAAGTTACCCAGTCATGTCCAACACTTTGTGACCCCATGGACTATACAGTCTATGGAATTCTCCAGATCAGAATACTGGAGTGGGTAGCCTTTCCTTTCTCCAGGGGATCTTTCCAATCCAGGGATTGGATCCAGGTCTTCCACTTTGCAGGCAGTCTTTACCCGCAGGATGAGTCATTAGGGAAGCCCAAGAAAGACTTAAGGATTTAATGAAACCATCTGAAAGTGCTCAGTGACTTGAGGCATGAAATGTGATGAGTCCAGTTTCATGGAAAATCCTCAGATAACTTGATATGTGTATTCTTTTAAATATTTTAATAAAGAAATGATAATATTTCTTCTCAAATTCTCTCAGAAAATAAAGAAGGGAACACTTCCCATCTCATTATATGTAGCTAGTGTTACTCTGATACAAACCTATTCACAGATGTCCCAAGAATATATTAACACAATATTCCTCATGAGTATTTGCACATAAACATTAATACAATATTGGCAGAACAAAGTAAGCACCAAAAAAATGATTATACCAAGACCAAGTGGAATTTTTCAGAAGAATATACTGTTTTACAGTATGAAAATCAATAAATGTAATAACTGTGTTAATAGAGTAAGCCCAGGTGGTGCTGTAAAGAACTTGATTGGCAATGCAGAAAACGTAAAGGACGTTCCATCCCTGGACGAGAAAGATCCCTTTGAGAAGGAAATGGCAACCCACTTGTATGCTTGCCTGGAGAATCCCATGAACAGAAGTACCTGGTGAGCTACAGTCCATGGGGTCTCAAAGAGTCAGACAGGAGTGAAGCGACTGAGCTCGCATGCATATTAATATAAAAGAGATGGCAACTTACATCATAATCTCAATAAATGCGGGAAAAAAAGATCTGAAAAAAACCAACACCCATTCATAGCTTTTAAAAAACTTCAGCAAACTGGGAAAATAAAGAAAAAAGTCTTTTTTTCCAATGAGTTCAATTCCAATGTACTGACTCATTGGAAAAAATTCTGATGATGGGAAAAATTGAGGGCAGGAGAAGGGGGTGACAGAGGATGAGATGGTTGGATGACACCATTGACTCAGTGGACATGAGTTTAAGCAAACTCAGGAAGATGATGAGGGACAAGGAGACCTGTTGTACTGTTGTCCATGGGGTTGTGACTCAGACATGCCTGAGCAACTGAACAGCAAGGTTTAAGATTTGAAGATTGAGTTTTGAAGAAGTTTTAATTCTCTGTTTGCAAAAGTAATAGACTTATTGGAGAAAGAGGTTATGTGACCACAAAAGGGAGAATGTAGGCAGGGAGGAAGAATGCCTTTGGGCTAGTTCTCCAGGATCATAAATCAGAATATATGTACCTCATCTTTCCTCCCATTCTACCCATCTAGCACCAATGAGTCAAACTTTCTGCAATTTTTTTTTCTTCTAGTCCAAACAACAGTATCTCAAATGTTAGCAACTAATGGGAGAAAGAATTAAGCCTAGCATAGTAAGTCTTCATGCAGCATGTGGAAGAGGAGTATGAGTTGCAATCTCAGGGGACAAAGAATAAAATATATTATCAATGTATTCTTTTGTTACCAAATTCAAGCTCATAGTGCTTGTTACATGACCAACTAATGGGAGAACAAATTTTGGGGGCAAGGAACAGTGACAATACAGAAACTCAGCAGACTGAAAAAATGATTAACAAATATCCTTAAGAACCATCTTACCTGAGTTAGAATTTATATTTGTTTTATACTAAAAGGAGAAAGGCTTGTTGTAACATCTTGGTTCATGGATCTTTGCTCTTGAAGTTACATTCCTGGGTCTGGTCAAATGTTTCTATAAATCTCCAACAAACAATTGATAATCTGCAACTTTGTATATCCATGTAAATGGAAAACTGTTATACCTTTAAAATTCAAAAGGCCTTGAGAATAGACTGTTATGTATATTTTGGGGTATAAACAACATTATTTTACAAAACTGCAAAGCCAGTATTACTAAGCAGAGGCAACAGCGAACAACGGTCTGTTCAGTTCACTTCAGTCACTCAGTCGTGTCCAACTCATTGCGACCTCATGAATCGCAGCACGCCAGGCCTCCCTGTCCATCACCAACTCCCAGAGTTCACTCAACCTCATGTCCATCGAGTAGGGGATGCCATCCAGCCATCTCATCCTCTGTGGTCTCCTTCTCCTCCTGCCCCCAGTCCCTCCCAGCATCAGGGTCTTTTCCAGTGAGTCAGCTCTTCTCATGAGGTGGCTAAAGTATTGGAGTTTCAGCCTTAGCATCTGTCCTTCCAAAGAATACCCAGGACTGATCTCCTTTAGAATGAACTGGTTGGACCTCCTTGCAGTTCAAGGGACCCTCAAGAGTCTTCTCCAACACCACAGTTCAAAAGCATCAATTCTTCGGCACTCAGCTTTCTTCACAGTCCAATTTTCACATCCATATATTGCCGGGGTTCAGCCCTTGCAGGATCCAGGGGAACCTGAAGGAAAAACAGCGTCAGTGGATCATTTAGAAAGATAAGGAAAGAATATTGTAAATAAGTAAACAGAGGAGAGAAAGAGGCTGATATTCCTTGGATTAAATAGAGAACCAATAAAACTCCTAGACAAGAAGTGTGCCCTGTTCACTGAGGCCACAGGTGCCCTCCTGTTCTCCCGAGGAAGTGAAGATGCAGAACGTCTTCCCGTTCAGGTCTTAAAAACCCGGCCAGATAAGCGAATGCAGGAAGCCTCTATGCTCCAAGGGATAAGCCTGAAAAAAAGAGGGAGGGAGAGGGAGAGAGAATGATTGATGTGGGGAGACCAAGCTCCTTCAGTGAGCGAGGCCCATTGTTTTTATTTTCAAAAAGGTTTTTTATACCTTTACTTGTAGATAGAGGGAAATGAAAAATGTAAAGTCATACAGAGTCAGCCCAAACATTACATCTGTTTTGTCTTTATTGAAACCAGGATTTTTCTGCAAACCTTTCCCATAGACAACGTTCTGTACATTATCTTCTGGCCTTGGAGGACTGTGGACATTTTATGACCCTCTTTTGATAAAGGCTGCTCAACCAGAAAACTTATTTTCCCTTGAAATGTGTTTTCTTTATATTTCTAGTCTATGTCAGCCTCAGAAAGTATTAAACAAGTAACATTTCTCATGGAGCAAAGATGCAATGAGTTACAAGAAAGAACCAATTAGGTCAAAAGTCTGATGTGGTTAATTTCAAGGCTACACTTGTTTTTCTTACATTCCAACTATGTTAACTAATGCACTCACAGGTGTACAGTGGATAAGAGATATGGGAACTTAGCAACAAGCATTGGCCCAATAATTAAATCTTACACCATTACCACTCTAATAATTTTTAACTCTTTAAAAGGCTCTATGTTTTAGTCTTCCTATGCCTTTCACAGTTGGGAGGCTGTGAATAATCATATGCATAGCTGCAAGAGTCTGAATATACATGTCAAACAAGCTAGAATGCTAACAGAGGGGTTTTGATTTGAAATATTCCTCTCATGTCCAGGAGACTTATTAGCTAGAGCCCTAAGTTGGTTTTCTCCAGAAAAAGGGGTCAGGAATAGACCCCTGTTAATGTCATAGGAGTTGGTGAAAGTCATGAAATAGTAATACAGACAGATTCTGATTTGGGGGTAGATGTTCGAGAAAGCCTAGCAGCCCATTTAATCCTGAAGCCTTGCTTAACAGTTCTCTTCCACATGACTTTGTCATGAGTGGGATATCACGTGGTGGCTCCGGCATCACATGACGACTGGAAAAACCTTAGCCTTGATTAGATGGACCTTTGTTGGAAAACTAATGTCTCTTCTTTTCAATATGCTATCTAGGTTGGTTATAACTTTCCTCCCAAGGAGTAAGCCTCTTTTAATTTCCTGGGTGCAGTCACAATCTGCAGTGATTTTAGAGCCCCTAAAAATAAAGTATGACACTCTTCCACTATCTCCCCATCTATTTCCCATGAAGTGATGGGATTGGATGTCATGGCCTTAATTTTCTGAATGTTGAGCTTTAAGACAACATTTTCACTCTCTTCTTTCACTTTCATCAAGAGGCTTTTTAATTCCTCTTCACTATCTGCCATAAAGGTGGTGTCATCTGCATATCTGAGGTTATTGATATTTCTCCCTGCAATCTTGATTTCAGCTTTTGTTTCTTCCAGGCCAGCATTTCTCATGATGTTCTCTGCATATAAGTTAAATAAGCAGGGTGACAATATACAGCCTTGACATGCTTCTTTTCCTATTTGGAACCAGTGTGTTGTTCCATGTCCAGTTCTAACTGTTGATTCCCGACCTGCATATAGGTTTTTCAAAAAGCAGGTCAGGTGGTCTGGTATTCCCATCTTTTTCAGAATTTTCCACAGTTTATTGTGATCCACACAGTCAAAGGCTTTGGTATAGTCAACAAAGCAGAAACAGATGTTTCTCTGAAACTCTCTTGCTTTTTGATGATCCAGTAGATGTTGGCAATTTGATCTTTGGTTCTTCTGTTTTTTCTAAAATGAGCTTGAACATCTGGAAGTTCACAGTTCATGTATTGCTGAATCCTGGCTTGGAGAATTTTGAGCATTATGTTGCTAACATTTGAGATGAGTGTAATTGTGTTGTAGTTTGGGCATTCCTTGGCATTGCCTTTCTTTGAGACTGGAATGAAAATTGACCTTTTCCAGTCCTGTGGCCACTGCTGAGTCTTCCAAATTTGCTGGCATATAGAATGCAGCACTTTCACAGCATCATACTTCAGGATTTGAAAGATCTCAATTGGAATTCCATCACCTCCACTAGCTTTGTTGGTAGTGATGCTTTCTAAGGTCCACTTGATTTCACATTCCAGGATATCTGGCTCTAGGTAAGTGATCACACTATCGTGATTATCTTGATGGTGAAGATCCTGAACAATGCTTTGAACAATGGTCAGAGTATATTAAATGGATTCAACATGGTGTCAAGTTTGTTCTCTGTTACACTTTCATTCCTATAGCTAAAAGAGACATGGGTAACTGAAGATATGTTAAACAAGCCCTGAATTAAAAAAAAATATTATCACAAACTGTGGTAAATTTTACTTATAAATTCTAGATTATTAAATCAGTTAATTAAAGCATAAGATTAATTTTGTGCAAATGCAAAAATATAACTGGAAAAATGTTTTTCTCTGCTGTGAGAGATAAACAACAGCTTGAAAGTTCAGCACTTTTGAAACCTGTAAAAATGTCAAATTTCGGTAAAATATGTTGACAATTTTCAAAAGAAGTGTTCTGAGCACTTCATTTCCTTCAGTCTCCAATTATATAGTTAAAAAATACTTATTAAAAACAAATCTCGTCAACACTGGATAAAGGAAATCTACCCAGTCTTTAACATTTTCTGCCTTTTTAAGGAAAATAATGTCTCTAGTCTATGGGACCACACAGAGTCAGACATGAGTGAAGCAACTTAACAGCAACAGCAGTAGCAGTAGTAAAATTAATCCCCTCACTATTTATCATTTTTTTTCAAGGAAGCTGAGTAAGTAATATTCAGATTGCAAAGATTTAAGGAATAAAATGAATTAATTTTCATTAGTAATTAGAAGTCATCATAATTATAACTATGTCCAGATTATATATGCATGTTTGGATGCCAACAATGATGATTAATTTAATATATCACCTTTGCTACTGTTACCATGGCAATATTACAATTAAAATTACCCATGTTAAAACTAATATCTTCAATATGTAATTAGACAACACAGTGCTACAAATGGAATATAACACACTGATTCAGAAATTGTAAAATATTCATTGATTAGCTCTAGTAATTTTCTGATGGAGTAGTCTATGTAGAGGATCATGTTATCTGCAAACAGTGAGTTTTACTTCTTCTTTTCCAATTTGGATTCCTTTTATTTCTTTTTCTACTCTGATTGCTGTGGCCAAAACTTCCATATGTTGAATAGTAGTGTTGAAAGTGGGCACCCTTGTCTTGTTCCTTCCTGATTTTAGGGGAAATGCTTTCAATTTTTGCCACTGAGGATAATGTTTGCTGTGGGTTTGTCATATATAGCTTTTATTATGTTGAGGTATGTTTCTTCTATTCCTGCTTTCGGGAGAGTTTTTATCATAAATGGATGCTGAATTTTGTCAAAGGCTTTCTCTGCATCTATTGAGATAATCATATGGTTTTACTTTTCAATTTGTTAATGTGGTGTATTATATTGATTGATTTGCAGATATTGAATAATCCTTGCATCCCTGGAATAAAGCCCACTTGGTCATGGTGTATGATCTTTTCAATGTGTTGTTGGATTTTGATTGCTACATATACACATATACACAATGGAGTATTACTCAGCCATTAAAAAGAATACATTTATACACATATACACGTGTATATATCTATACACATTTATACACATACACATATACACATGTGTATATACACATATACACAATGGAGTATTACTCAGCCATTAAAAATAATACATTTGAATCAGTTCTAATGAGGTGGATGAAACTGGAGCCAATTATACAGAGTGAAGTAAGCCAGAAGGAAAAGCACCAAATACAGTATACTAATGCGTATATACGGAATTTAGTAAAATGGTAATGATAACCCTGTATACGAGATAGCAAAAGAGATACAGATGTATAGAACAGTCTTTTGGACTCTGTGGGAGAGGGAGAGGGTAGGATGATTTAGGAGAATGGCATGGAAACATGTATACTATCATATAAGAAACGAATCACCAGTCTAGGTTTGATGCAGGATACAGGATTCTTGTGACTGGTGCACTGATATGACCCAGAGGGATGGTATGAGGAGGGAGGTGGGAGGGGGGTTCAGGATTGGGAACATGTGTATACCTGTGGTGTATTCATGTTGATGTATGGCAAAATCAATACAATATGGTAAAGTAATTCTCCTCCAATTAAGATAAATAAATTTAAATTAAAAACATAAATAGAAATAATGTGAAAAAAATAAACAAAATTGAAAATAATTAATGAAGAAAAAAAAAAAACTATAAAATACTCAAATTTTTTTTCTTCACATTTCCCCAGAAAAAAAAAAAAGAGATAAAGAGTAACATTTAGAGAAAAGGAAAACTGACGATAATTGCTAAACATTCTGTGTTATATACATTTTTAAGATCTATTGAAAACAAACTTTAATGCAACTTCTTTGTTTTCATTACTTTATCTTCTCTTTTTATTCAGTGAGGATTATATCTCCTTTGATCCTGAACAAAAGAACTGACAAAGTAAAATGTCTGGCTTAGTAAAACATCCTTTTTATTATATTTACACATTCTTGTAAATGGAGATCTAGAGTGGGATCCACCTAGAGGGTCAGGCTGCAATGGTGCAGGAACTGCACAGAGGAGCTACCCCAAGTCCGATGTCAGGGGCAGAGGCCGGGAGGAGCTACCCTGCATCCAAGGTCAGGGGTGGCGGCCAAGAGGAGGACCCCTGCATCCCAGGTTAGGGGCAGTGGTTGGGATGAGCAACCCCACGCCCGAGGCGAGGGCTGGCAGCTGGAAAGAGCAACCCCATGTCAAAGGAGTGGTTCCCGAGTGGGCATAGGAGGGCCTAGAGGAGCTATCCCACAATGAAGGTCAGGAAGGGCAGCAATGAGGACATCCCCCTCTTCCAAAGTAAGGAGCAGCAGCTGCCCTTTGCTGGAGCAGCCATGAAGAGATACCCCACGCCCAAGGTAAGAGAAATCCAAGTAATATGGTAGGTGTTGCAATGGGGCATCAGAGGGCAGACACACTGAAACCATATTCACAGAAAACTAGTCAATCCAATCAGAATAGGACCACAGCCTTGTCTAACTCAATGAAGCTAAGCCATGCCCGCGGGGCAACCCAGGGCAGGTCGGTCATGGTGGAGAGGTTTGACAGAATGTGATCCACTGGAGAAGGGAATCACAAACCACTTTAGTATTCTTGCCTTGAGAACCCCATGAACAGTATGAAAAGGCAAAATGATAAGGTACTGAAAGAGAAACTCCCTAGGTCAGTAGGTGCCCAATGTTACTGGAGTTCAGTGGAGAAGTAACTCTAGAAAGAATGAAGGGATGGAGCCAAAGCAAAAACAATACCCAGCTGTGGATGTGATTGGTGATAGAAGCAAGGTCTGATGCTATAAAGAGCAATATTTCATAGGAACCTGGAATGCCAGGTTCATGAATTAAAGCAAACTGGAAGTGGTCAAACAAGAATGGCAAGAGTGAATGTTGACATTCTAGAAATCAGTGAACTCAAATGGACTGGAAAGGATGAATTTAACTCAGATGACCATTATATCTACTACTGCGGGCAGGAATCCCTCAGAAGAAATGGAGTACCCATCATGGTCAACAAAAGAGTCTGAAATGCAGTACTTGGATGCAGTCTCAAAAACGACAGAATGATCTTTCTTCATCTCCAAGGCAAACCATTCAATACCACAGTTATCCAAATCTATGCCCCAACCAGTAATGCTGAAGAAGCTGAAGTTGAATGATTTTATGAAGACCTAAAAGACCTTTTAGGACTAACATCCAAAAATTTGTCCTTTTCATTATAGGGGACTGGAATGCAAAAGTAGGTAGTAAGAAACACCTGGAGTAACAGGCAAATTTGGCCTTGGGAGGTGGAATGAAGCAAGGAAAAGATGAATAGAGTTTTGCCAAGAAAATGCACTGGTCATGGCAAACATTCTGTTCCAACAATACAAGAAAAGACTCTACACATGAATATCACCGGATGGTCAACATCGAAATCAGATTGATTATATTCTATGCAGCCAAAGATGGAGAAGCTCTATACAGTCAACAGAAACAAGACCAGGAGCTGACTGTGGCTCAGATCATGAACTCCTTATTACCAAATTCAGACTTAAATTCAAGAAAGTAGGGAAAACCACTAAACCATTCAGGTATGACATAAATCAAATCCTTTATGATAATACAGTAGAACTGAGAAATAGATTTAAGGGTCTTGATCTGATAGAGAGCCTGATGAACTATGGAATGAGGTTTGTGACACTGTACAGGAGACAGGAATCAAGACCATCTCTATGGAAAAGAAATTAAAAAAAAAAACCCAAAATGGCTGTCTGGGGAGGTCTTACAAATAGCTGTGAAAAGAAGAGAGGTGAAAAGAAAAGGAAAAAAGGAAAGATACAAACGTCTGAATGCAGAGTTACAAACATTAGCAAGAAGAGATGAGAAAGGAAAACAACAGAATGGGAAAAACTAGAGATCTCTTCAAGAAAATTAGAGATACCAAGGGAACAATTATGCAAAGATGGGCTTGATAAAGAACAGAAATGGTATGGACTTACCAGAAGCAGAAGGTATTAAAAAGAGGTGGTGGAAGAACTGTACAAAAAAGATCTTCATGACCGAGATAGTCACGATGATGTGATCACTCATCTAGAGCCAGACATCTTGGAATGTGAAGTCAAGTGGGCCTTAGAAAGCATCACTACCAACAAAGCTAGTGGAGGTGATGGAATTCCAGTTGAGCTCTTTCAAATCCTGAAGTATGATGCTGTGAAAGTGCTGCACTCAATATGCCAGCAAATTTGAAAAACTCAGCAGTGGCCACAGGACTGGAAAAAGTCAGTTTTCGTTCCAGTCCCAAAGAAAGACAATGCCAAAGAATGCTCAAACAACCACACAATTGCACTCATCTCACATGCTAGCAAAGTAAATCTCAAAATTTTCCAAGCCAGGCTTCAGCAATACATGAACCGTGAACTTTCTGATATTCAAGCGGGTTTTAGAAAAGGCAGAGAAACCAGAGATCTAATTGCCAACATCCACTGGATCATGGAAAAAGCAAGAGAGTTCCAGAAAAACATATATTTTTGCTTTATTGACTATGCCAAAGACTTTGACTGTTTGGATCACAATAAACTGTGAATGATTCTGAAAGAGAAGGAAATACCAGATCACCTGACCTGCCTCTTGAGAAATCTATATGCAGGTCAGGAAGCAACAGTTAGAACTGGACATGGAACAACAGACTGGTTCCTAATAGGAAAAGGAGTACGTCAAGGCTGTATATTGTCACGTTACTTATTTAACTTATCTGCAGATTACATAATGAGAAATGCTGAACTGGAAGAAGGACAAGCTGGAATCAAGATTGCCGGGAGAAATATCAATAACCTCAGATATGCAGATGACACCACCCTTATGGCAGAAAGTGAAGAGGAACTAAAAAGCCTCTTGATGAAAATGAAAGAGGAGAGTAAAAAAATTGGGTTAAAGCTCAACATTCAGAAAACAAAGATTATGGCATCTGGTCCCATCACTTCACGGGAAACAGATGGGATGCAAAAACAGTGGAAACAGTGTCAGACTTTATTTTGGGGGGCTCCAAAATCACTGCAGATAGTGACTTCAGCCATGAAATTAAAAAACTCTTACTCATTGGAAGAAAAGTTATGACTAACCTAGATAGCATATTAGAAAGCAGAGACATTACTTTGACGACTAAAGTCCGTCTGGTCGTCTATGGTTTTCCCAGTAGTCATGTATGGAAGTGAGAGTTGGACTGTGACGAATGCTGAGAGCTGAAGAATTGATGCTTTTGAACTGTGGTGTTGGAGAAGACTCTTGAGAGTCCCTTGGGCTGCAAGGAGATCCAACAAGTTCATTCTGAAGGATATCAGCCCTGGGATTTCTTTTGAAGGAATGATGCTAAAGCTGAAACTCCAGTATCTTGCCCACCTCATGTGAAGAGCTGACTCATTGGAAAAGACTGTGATACTTGGAGGGATTGGAGGCAGGTGAAAAGGAGACGACAGAGGATGAGATGGCTGGATGGCATCACTGACACGATGAAGGTGAATCTGAGTGAACTCTGGGAGTTGGCGATGTACAGGGAGACCTGATGTGCTGTGATTCATGAGGTCTCAAAGAATCATACACAACTGAGTGACTGAATTGAAATGAACTAGGTATAAGTATTTTAATAAAGAAAAGAGCTAGAATAATAAAAGTGATGGATTAGGGAAAGTGAAATAAACCACAAAATGTATGATAAAGACCAGGTTTCTGATAATGGTAGTTGGGTTTCAATTTCATTATGAACTCTCTGAGATAATGGATGAACTTGATTTAGAATCAGGCTAGTCAGAAATGGAAGGTTGAATCATTTATGTAGTGATTTCATGCCCTACTGACTGATAGTTGTCTAGTAGTGTCATCTTGTTTCTGCCTTTTGGTTGTATCTATATGTAACCCAGCAAGCCGTCTCCCTGCATAAGCCCATGTTATGGTCAGCAATTAGATGACTATCAACTGCCAGTAGCTTCAGATAAACTCTGGTTAGCTAATGTTATATGAGGCAGACATCAGTGAGTCTGACTCTCTGTTTAATATAAGAGTCCAACCAAAGCCAGATTCTGGGATGAAAATTGTTACCTAGGCAAACATTGATTCTTTGTGCAGTTTATGGAATTTATAATAGCAGACAAGTCAGGACAACTAAATCTGAAAGCCAACGATTTGATTATGTATGGTACTGTCAATCTCAAATATAAATGGGCTTTATTTTAAAATGTTTATTTTATCCAATAAATAACATTGTAATTGCAGAAAATTACAATTTGTGATAGGCAAACTTTGGTGAAAATTAAAAAAAAAAGGCAAGTCTGAAAAGACAAAAAGAAAGTAAGCTTTTATTAAGTTTTAATGAAGAAATTGAGGTAGGTTAATTTGAATAAAAGCTCATTGAAGAAGAGCAAGAGATCAGTATTGTGGCAGTTTCTTACTGACTTCAAGTTGTGGTTAGTGCATTGTTTCCAAGGTAGAGAAGGATGTTCTTTCTACTTTGTAAAAACAGGAGATAAAATTCCCATATGAAAAATATCTTTCCTATATCAGAAGAAATGTATTATTCTTATGATAATGGATAAAGAAGTTGAGGCTGAGAGAACGTTACAAAATAAATTCTAAATCAACAGACCTTGCTGAAAGAATTATCTACCTTCTTCCTACTGGTTCTGTAGGCTTCAATGAATGGTGCAAGCATGAGAACATCCTCTTCAGGGCTTCTTGACTCCACTTTACATAAGGGTTTCCTATCTTTATTTTAACAGTACATGTATGTTGTTGTTGTTTTTCAGTGGCTCAGTCATGTCCAACACTTTGCCACTCCATGGACTGCAGTATGCCAGGCTTCCCTGTCCTTTGCAATTATCCTGAGTTTGCTCAAACTTATCTCCTTTGAATCAATGATGCCATACAAGCATCTCATCCTCTTTTGCTCCAGTCTCCTCCTGTCATCAATATATCTCAGCATCAAGGTCTTTTCCAGTGAGTTGGCTTTTTTCATCAGGTGTCCAAAGTTTTGGAACTTAAGCCTCAGCATCAGTCCTTACCATGAGTATTCAAGGTTGGTTTCTTTTTGGATTGACTGGTTTGATCTCCTTGTTGTCCAAGGTTTTCTCCAGCACCACAGGTTGAAGGCATCAATTTTTCAGCATCAGTTTTCTTTATGGTCCAACTCTCAACATCTGTATGTGACTACTGGAAAAACCATAGCTTTTACTATGTGGGCCTTTGTTAGCAAACTGATGCCTCTGCTTTTCAATATGCTGTCTAGGTTTGTCACAGCTTCTCTTTCAAAGAACAGGCATCTTTTAATTTCATGGCTGCAGTCACTATCCACAGTGATTTTGGAACCCAAGAAAATAAAGTCTGTCACTGTTTCCATTGTTTCCCCATCTATTTAGCATGAAGTGATGGGACAAGATGCCATGATCTTATTTTTTGAATGCTGAGTTTTAAGCCAGCCTTTTCATTCTCCTCTTTTACCTTGCTCAAGGAGCTCTTTAGTTCCTCCTAGCTTTCTGCCATTAGGGTCATGTCATCTGCATATCTGAGGTTATTGGTACCTCTCCTGGCAATCTTGATTCCAGCTTGTGCTTCATCCAGCCTGGCATTTCTCATGATGTACTCTACATATAAGTTAAATAAGCAGGGTAACAGTATTCAGCCTTGATATACTACTTTCCCAATTTTGAACCAGTCCATTATTCCATATCTTGTTCTAGCCATTTCTTCTTGGACTGCAAACAGGTTTCTCAGGAGGCAGGTAAGGTGTTTTGTTATTCTTTTTAAAGAATTTCCCATGGATTGTTGTGATCCACACAGTCAAAGGCTTTAGCATAGCCAGTAAATAAAAGTAAATATTTTTCTGGAATTGCCTTGATTTTTCTCTGGTGTAATGAATGTTGGCAACTTGATCTCTGATTCCTCTGCCTTTTCTAACTCCATCCTATACACTGGGAAGCTCCCAGTTCATGTACTGTTGCAGCCCAGCTTGAAGGATTTAGAGCATGTTTGTTACCATGCGAAATGAGTTCAACTGTACAGTAGTTTGAACATGATTTGTCATTACCCTTCTTTGTGATTGGAATGAAAACTGACCTTTTCCAGTCCTTCTGAGTTTTCCAAATTTGCTGGTATATCATGTACATATTAAGAGCATATTTCTGGCATTTTAGCACATTGAAAGCAGCACTTCAACAGCATCACCTTTTAGGATTTGAAGTGGCTCAGCTGGAATTCCATTACCCCTACTAGCTTTGTTTGTATTAAGGCCCACTTGACTTCACACTCCAGAATGTCTGGCTCTAGGTAAATGACCACAACATTGTAGTTGTCCATATGATTAAGACTTTTTTTTTTTTTTTTTGCTATAGTTTTCTGTATTCTTGCCATCTCTTCTGAATATCCTCTACTTGTTAGATCCATCTCATTTATGCTTTTTATTTTCCCCATCTTTGAATGAAATTATCCCTTGCCATCTCTTATTCTCTTAGAGATCTCTAGTCTTTCCCATTCTATTGTTTTCCTCTATTTCTTTGCCCTGTTCACTTAGTAAGGCTTTCTTATCTCTTCTTCCTATTCTACCCATTCTTCTGCACTCAAATAGGTATATCTTCTTTTTTTTCCTTTGCCTTTCACTTCTCTTTTTTTTTTTCTCAGCTATTTGTAAGGCCTGCTCAGGCAAACATTTTGCCTTTTTGCATTTCTTTTTCTTAGGGATGATTTGATCATCACCTCCTGCACAACATTATAAACTTCTGTCCATAGTCTTCAGGCACTCTGTCTATCATATCTAATTCCTTGAATCTATTTATCACTTTTACTGTATTATCATATGGGATTTGATTTAGGTCATACCTGAATGGCCTAGTGTTTTTCCCTATTTTCTTGAATTTAAGTCTGAATTTTTCAATGACATGTTTATGATCTGAGTCACAGACTGTTCTCTGTCTTATTTTTGCTGACTATATAGAGGTTGTCTGTCTTGGCTGAAAAGGATATAATCAATCTGATTTCAGTATTGACCACTTGGTGATGTCCACAGGTAGACTTTTGTTTTGTTGGAGGAGGGTGTTTGCTATGACCAGTACATTCTCTTGGCAAACATCTATTACCCTTTGCCGTGCCTCATTTTTTACTCCAAGACTAAACTTGTGTATTTCCAAGTATCTCTTGACTTTCTACTTTTGCATACCATTCTCCTATGATGCGAAGGGCACCATTTTTGTTGTTAGTTTTAGAAGGTCTTACAGTGAAAGGTTATGGCTGTGAACCCTGAGCTATGTTGTGATTCATGACTTCTGGAGGAGAGGATTTCAATCGGGGTCAGAGACTAGGCTTGATCAATGGAAGCTTTCGTGTTATGAAGTTTTATTAGAGTATAAAAAGGATAGAGAAAGCTTTTGACATAGACATCAGAATGGAGCAAAAAGAGTTTCCCCTTGCTAGTTTTTAGCAAGGAGCTATATGCCTACTGCTGCTGCGTCTGCTAAGTTGTTTCAGGCATGTCTGACTCTGTTCAACCCCATAGACGGAAGCCCACTAGGCTCCTCTGTCTCTGTGATTCTCCAGGCAAGAATACTGAAGTGGGTTACCATTTACTTCTCCAATGCATGAAAGTGAAAGGCAAAAGTGAAGTTGCTCAGTCGTGCCTGACTCTTAGCGACCCCATGGACTGTAGCCTACCAGGCTTCTCTGTCCATGGGATTTTCCAGGCAAGAGTACTGGAGAGGGGTGCCATTGCTGAGAAAGGAACTGCCTTAGGGCCCTAACCCACAACATGCATTTTGAGATAACATTGGCACAAGGTGAGTCATCCCATGCCATAAAACAATTAACATGAATCTTGAAGAAAGGCATATTTCCAAGCAAATGCATAGTTCATTAACATAGCTTAAGAAAAACTTTCCCACAATAAAAATGGATTGGTTAGTTCAAGGATTAAGAAAAGGTAAATTCAGGTGTCCTCAACATAGAACTAAAATGAGGCTTTTAAAATTTTGTGTAGAGAAGTAGAAGACAAGAAAACGTCTACCATTTGCAGTTTATTTCCTCTTGCCCGCTGGGGACCCTTGGCCTTCCTAACGAGGTTATTAACCCTCTCATTAGCTCTTCATAGAACCGTTCAACTTCAGCTTCTTCAGCATTAGTGGTGGGGGCATAAACTTTGATTACTACAATATTGAATGTTTCGCCTTGGAAATTTCGCTTTATCCTTATAACTTTTCATTGTGTGAGAAGCAGGATGTTCGTACTTTTTTTTTTTTTTTTTCTCCCCTTATCAAGCAATAGCCCTACAATCCATCTGAAGTGTATTTGGAAACATAGACTCTCTTTCTACTTGTTTAGAGTTTTTCTTTATTATAATTTCTCAGTTCTCATCTAAAACTGGCAGGTATAAAACTGCTTGCTTAGCCTTTTTCACCAACTAAACTTTTGTTACACATTTTCTAGTGGGTCGGGAAGTAAGGGAAAACCTTGTTGATCACATTATCCCTTATGTGCTTATTTGTTGAGAACACATTGTTTTCATAAAGTGAAAGTCCATTTAAGCAACATAGAAATGAAGAGTATTAGCAGCAACTCAGAAGTACCCTGATATCTTCTTCCAGTCTTTATTCAACCCAAAGGTAGCCACTTTCTGATTCTTAATAGTACAAATTAACTCTGCCTACTTTTAAATATAAGTGGAATCAAATATTATATATTCTTTCTGTGCAGCTAATCTTAAATATGGAGTTGCCATCATAGTCAACAAAAAGGTCCAAAATGCAGTACTTGGATAAAATCTTCAAAACGACAGAATGATCTCTGTTCATTTCCAAGGGAAACCATTCAATATCATGGCAATCCAACTCTAGGCCCTGACAAGCAACACTGAATAAGCTGAAGTTGAACGGTTCCATGAAGTCCTACAAGACCTTCTAGAAGTAACACCCCCAAAATACGTCCTTTTTAATATAGGGGACTGGAATGCAAAAGTAGGAAGTCAAGAAACACCTGGAGTAACAGGCAAATTTGGCCTTGGAATAAAGAACAAAGCAGGGTGAAGGCTAATAGAGTTCTGCCAAGATAACACACTGGTCATAGCAAACACCCTCTTCCACCAACACAAGAGAAGACTCTACACATGGACATCACCAGATGGTCAACACCAAAATCATATTGATTATATTATTTGCAGCCAAAGATGAAGAAGCTCTATACAGTCAGCAAAAACAAGACTTGGAGCTGACTGTGGCTCAGATCATGCATTTATTGCCAAATTCAGACTTAAATTGAAGAAAGTAGGAAAAACCAATAGACCATTCAAGTATGACCTAAATCAAATCCCATATGACTATACAGTGGAGTGAGAGATAGATTTAAGGGACTAGATCTGATAGACAGAGTGCCTGATGAACTATGGAATGAGGTTCGTGACACTGCACAAGAGACAGGAATCAAGACTATCCCCAAGAAAGACAAATGCAAAAAAGCAAAATGACTATCTGAGGAGGCCTTATAAATAACTGAAAAGGAGAGAAGTGAAAAGCAAAGGAGAAAAGGAAAGATATACCAATTTGAATGCAGAGTTTCAAAGAATAGCAAGGAGATTTAAGAAAGCCTTCCTCAGTGATCAATTCAAAGAAATAGAGGAAACCAATAGAACAGGAAAGACTAGAGATTTTTTCAAGAAAATTAGAGATACCAAGGGAATATTTCATCTAAAGATGGGCTCAATAAAGGACAGAAATGGTATGGACCTAACAGAAGCAGAAGATATTAAGAAGAGGTGGCAAGAATACACAGAAGAAGTGTACAAAAATATCTTCATGGCCCAGATAATCATGATGGCTTGATCACTCACCTAGAGCCAGACACCCAGGAATGTGAAGTCCAGTGGGCCTTAGGAAGCATCATTATGATCAAAGCAAGTGACAGTTATTGAATTCCAGTTCAGTTCAGTTCCAGTTAAGTTATTTCAAATCCTGAAAGATGATGTTGAAGTGCTGAACTCAATATGTCAGCAAATTTGGGAAACTCACCAGTGGCCACAGGACTGGAAAAGGTCAGTTTTCATTCCAATCCCAAAGAAAGGCAATCCCAAAGAATATTCAAACTATAAAACAATTGCATTCATCTCACACACTAATAAAGTAATGTTCAAAATTCTTCAAGCCAGGCTTCAACAGTACATGAACCATGGACTTCCAGATGGTCAAGCTGGTTTTAGAAAAGGCAGAGGAACCAGAGATCAAATTGCCAACATCTGCTGAATCATCAAAAAAAGCAAGAGAGTTCCAGAAAATCATCTATTTCTGCTTTATTGACTATGCCAAAGCCTTTGACTGTGTGGATCACAATGAACTGTGAAAAATTATGAGGGAGATGGGAATACCAGACCACCTGACCTGCCACTTGAGAAATCTGTATGCAGGTTAGGAAGCAACAGTTAGAACTGGACATGGAACAACCCACTGGTTCCAAACAGGAAATGGAGTACATCAAGGCTGTGTATTGTTACCCTGCTTATTTAACATATATGCAGAATAAATCATTTGAAACACTGGGCTGGAAGAAGCACAAGGTAGAATAAAGATTGCAGTGAGAAATATCAGTAACCTCAGATATGCAGATGACACCACCCTTATGGTAGAAAGTGAAGAAGAACTAAAAAGCCTCTTGATGAAAGTGAAAGAGGAGAGTGAAAAAGTCAGCTTAAAGCTCAACATTCAGAAAATTTAGTTCATGGCATCCAGTCCCATCACTTCATGGCAAATAGATGAGGAGACAGTGGAAACAGTGTCAGACTTTATTTTTCTTTGGCTCCAAAATCACTGCAGATGGTGACTGCAGCCATGAAATTAAAAGACGCTTACTCCTTGGAAGGAAAGTTATGGCCAATCTAGGCAGCATATTAAAAAACAGAGACATTACTTTGTAAACAAATGTCAATCTAGTCAAGGCTATGGTTTTTCCAGCGGTCATGTATGGATGTGAGTGTTGGACTATAAGGAAAGCTGAGCACCAAAGAATTGATGCTTTTGAACTTTGATGTTGGAGAAGACTCTTGAGAGTACCCTGGACTTCAAAGAGATCTGTCCATCCTAAAGACGATCATTCCTGTGTGTTCACTGGAAGGTCTGATGTGAAGCTGAAACTCTAGTACTTTGGCCACATGATGTGAAGAGCTGAGTCATTTGAAAAGACTGATGCTAGGAAAGATTGACAGCAGGAGGAGAAGGGGACGACAGAAGATGAGATGGTTGAATGGCATCACCAACTCAATAGACATGGGTTTAGGTGGACTCCAGGAGTTGGTGATGGACAGGGAGGCCTGGCTTGCTGTGGTTCATGGGGACATGACTGAATGACTGAAATGAACTGAATCTTAAATATATACAAGTATTGTGCGGGTAATAGATAAATCTTTATGATTACTTTCAGGTATTCTATTTTATAATTTATCACACTACACTTTTTATATGCAGTGCATTGACATTCAGTTTATTTCTACTTATTATCTATTGTAAATATTTCTATAAAACGTATTGAACATTTGATAAATGCATGTATGCATTTCTGTAGTTTATATACTTAGAAGTGGAATTGTTATATCATATATTCCAGGTATTTTGTTTTGGTAATTGGTAATTGTTTTGTATTGGTAATTTTTTTTCAAATTGATTTTATCAGTTTTATTTTTAAAATGCTTGGTTTCATAGTTTTTGATAAATATAATCACAGTAGATAATTTTTTATTAACTTTTTTTAAAATCAGGGTGTAGTTTTATGATTTTGTGTTAGTTCTGCTGTACAATAAAATGAATTGGCTATATATATAAAATTGTGCCCTCCCTCTTGCACTTCCCATCCACCCTCCTCCATCTCGCCCATCTAGGTCATTCTAGAGCACCAAACCGGACTTCCTGTGCTATACAACAGGTTACCACTAGCAATATATTTTACACATGTAGTGTATATGTCAATCCTAATATTCCAATTCATCCCACATTTCCCTTCCGTGACCCCACATTCACATGTCCATTCTCTATGTCTGCATTTCTATTCTTGCCTTGTAAATAGGTTCATCTGTTGTTTTCTAGATTCCGCATATATGGGCTAATATATGGCATTTTATTTTATTTTTAGTATTTTATTTTCTTCTTCTGACTTACTTCACTCTGTATGCCAGTCTCTATGTTCATCCATGTCTCTACAAATGTTCCAATTTCCTTCCTCTCAATGTCTGATTAATATTCCATTGTGTGTGTGTGTATATATATATATATATATATATACACCTTATCTTCTTTACTTATTCCTCTGTACAGGAACATTTAGGTTACTTCCATGTCCTGGCTGTAGTAAACACTGAGATGCATGTATATTTTTAAATTATGTGTTTCTTAGGGTACATGCCCAATAGTGGAATTGCTGGGTTATATGGTAATTTTTTTATTTATTTTTTAAGGAACTTCCATTCTGTTCCTCATAGTGACCCTATAAATTTATATTGCTACCAACAGTACAAGAAGGTTCCTTTTGCTTCACAGCACTTCTAGCATTTATCATTTTTTAGATTTTTTCATGATGGTCATTCTGACCAGTGTGAGGTGATAATTTATTGAAGTTTTAATTTACACTTGTTTAATAATTACTGAAGTTGAGAATATTTTCTTGTGTCTGTTGGCCATCTACACGTATTTTTTTTAATAGTCTGTTTGGGTTTTCTGCTCAATTTCTTCTTCTTTTTTTTTTTTTTTTAATTGAGTTGCATGTGCTGTTTCCATGTTTTGGTGATTAATTCCTTGTCAGTTGCTTCCTGTGCAATTATTTACTCCCAATCTGAGTGCTGTGTTTTTATTTTGTTTATGGCGTCCTTTCTTTGCAAAGGCTATTAAGCTTACTTAGGTTTCTTTTGTTTCTTTTTGTTTTTATTTCCATTACTCTGGAGGTGAGTCAAAAAAGTTCTTACTGTGATTTATATCAGAATATTCTTCCTATGTTTTACTTTAAGAGTTTTATAATATCTGGGCTTACATCTAAACTTTTCATCTATTTTGAGTTTATATTCTGTGTATGATGTTAGAGTGTGTTCTAATTTCATTCTTTTATATGTAACTGTTCGGTTTTCCTAGCACTGCTTATTGAAGAGACTACCCTTTCTCCATTATGCAATCTTTCTTGTTTTGTTAAAGATAAGATGGACATAAAAGTGCAGATTTATCTCTAGACAGATTTATTCATCCTGTTCCACAGATGTATATCTGTGCTGCTGTTCTAGACAATACTGTCTTGAATACTATAGCTTTGCAAGCATAGTCTAAAGTCAGCTATCCTGATCCCTCCAGCTTCGTTTTTCTTTATCAAGACTGCTTTGAAGATATGAGGTCTTTTTGCTTCCTTTAAGATTGTAATTTTTTTGTTGTTGTCTTTCTATTTCTGTGAAAAAATACCATTAGTATTCTGATAGGGATTGCATTTAATCTATAGGTCACTCTGTATAGTAAAGTTATTTTCAGAATATTAATTCTACCAAACCAAGAACAGTATATTTCTCCAGCAATTTGTGCCATCTTTGAATTCTTTCATCAATATCCCATGGTTTTATGAATATAACTTTGTTGTCTCCTTAGGTTTGTTGCGAGATATTTTTTTTCTTAATGCTATGGTAAATGGGATTGCTTCCTTAATTTTTCATATCTTTCATTGTTCAGTTCAGTTCATTCAGTTCAGTCGCTCAGTTGTGTCCAACTCTTTGTGACCCTGTGAATCGCAGCACGCTGGGCCTCCCTGTCCATCACCATTTACTGGAGTTCATTCAGACTCATATTTTTCGAGTCCGTGATGTCATCCAGCCATATTATCCTTGATCGTCCCCTTCTCCTCCTGCCTCCAATCCCTCCTAGCATCAGAGTCTTTTCCAATGAGTCAACTGTTGGCATGAGGTGGCCAAAGTACTGGAGTTTCAGCTTTAGCATCATTCCTTCCAAAGAAATCCCAGGGCTGATCTCCTTCGGAATGGACTGGTTGGATCTCCTTGCAGTCCAAGGGACTCTCAAGATTCTTCTCCAACACCACAGTTCAAAAGCATCAATTCTTTGGCACTCAGCTTTCTTCACAGTCCAACTTTCACATCCATACATGACCACAGGAAAAACCATAGCCTTGACTAGATGGACCTTAGTCGGCAAAGTAATGTCTCTGCTTTGAATATGCTATCTAGGTTGGTCATAACTTGTCTTCCAAGGAGTAAGTTTCTTCTAATTTCATGGCTGCAGTCATCATCTGCAGTGATTTTGGAGCCCCCCAAAATAAAGTCTGACACTGTTTCCACTATTTCCCCATCTATTTGCTATGAAGTGATGGGACTGGATGCCATGATCTTCGTTTTCTGAATGTTGAGCTTTAAGCCAATTTTTTCGTTTTCCTCTGTCACTTTCATCAAGAGGCTTTTTAGTTCCTCTTCACTTTCTGCTATAAGGGTGGTGTCATCTGCATATCTGAGGTTATTGATATTTCTCCCAGCAATCTTGATTCCAGCTTGTGTTTCTTCCAGTCCAGCGTTTCTCATGATGCACTCTGCATACAAGTTAAATAAGCAGGATGACAATATACAGCCATGACATACTCCTTTTCCAACTTGGAATCAGTATGTTGTTCCATGTCCAGTTCTAACTGTTGCTTCCTGACCTGCATAGTGGTTTCTCAAGAGGCAGATCAGGTGGTCTAGTATTCCCATCTCTTTCAGAATTTTCCACAGTTTATTGTGATCCACACAGTCAAAGGGTTTTGCATAGTCAATAAAGCAGAAATAGATGTTTTTCTGGAACTCTCTTGCTTTTTCCATGATCCAGTGGATGTTGGCAATTGGATCTCTGGTTCCTCTGCCCTTTCTATAACCAGCTTGAACATCAGGGAGTTCAAGGTTCATGTACTGCTGAAGCCTGACTGGGAGAATTTTGAGCATTACTTTACTAGCATGTGAGATGAGTGCAATTGTGTGGTAGTTTCAGCATTCTTTGGCATTGCCTTTCTTTGGAATTGGAATGAAAACTGACCTTTTCCAGTCCTGTGGCCACTGCTGATGTTTCCAAATTTTCTGGCATTTAGAGTGCAGCAGTTTCACAGCATCATCTTTCAGGATTTGAAAGAGCTCAACTGGAATTCCATCACCTCCACTAGCTTTGTTTGTAGTGATGCTTTCTAAGGCCAACTTGGCTTCATATTTCAGGATGTCTGGTTCTAAATTAGTAATCACACCATCATGATTATCTGGGTCGTGAACATCTTTTTTGTATAGTTCTTCCATGTATTCTTGCCACCTCTTCTTAATATATTCTGCTTCTGTTTGTTAGGTTCAGACCATTTCTGTCCTTTATTGAGCCCATCTTTGCATGAAATGTTCCCTTGGTATCTTTAATTTTCTTGAAGAGATCTCTAGTTTTTCCCATTTTGTTGTTTTACTCTCTTTCTTTGCATTGATCGCTAAAGAAGGCTTTCTTATCTCTTCTTGCTATTCTTTGGAACTCTGCATTCAGATGCTTATATCTTTCCTTATCTCCTTTACTTTTCACCTCTCTTCTTTTCACAGCTATTTGTAAAGCCTCCCCAGACAGACAATTGCTGTTTTGCATTTCTTTTCCATGGGGATGGTTTTGATCCCTGTCTCCCGTACAGTGTCACGAACCTCATTCCACAGTTCATCAGGCACTCTATCTGTCAGATCTAGGCCATTAAATCTATTTTTCACTTCCACTGCATAATCATAAGGGATTTGATTTAGGTCATACCTTAATGGTCCAGCGGTTTCCCCTTCTTCCTTCAATTTGAGTCTGAATTTGGTAATAAGGTGTTCACGATCTAAGTCACAGTCAGCTCCTGATCTTGTTTCTGTTGACTGTATAGAGCTTCTCCATCTTTGGCTGCATAGAATATAATCAGGCTGATTTTGGTGTTGACCATCTGGTGATGTCCATGTGTAGAATCTTCTCTTGTGTTGTTGGAAGAGGGTGTTTGCTATGACCAGTGCATTTTCTTGGCAAAACTCTATTAGTCTTTGCCCTGCTTCATTCCGCATCCCAAGGCCAAATTTGCCTGTTACTCCAGGTGTTTCTTGACTTCCTACTTTAGCATTCCAGTTCTCTATAATGAAAAGGACATCTTTTTTGAATTTTAGTTCTAAAAAGACTTGCAGGTCTTTATTAAACCGTTCAACTTCGAATTCTTCAGCATTACTGGTTGGGGCATAGATTTGGATAACTGTGATATTGAATGGTTCGCCTTGGAGACGAATAGAGATCATTCTGTCGTTTTTGAGATTGCATCCAAGTACTACATTTTGGACTCTTTTGTTGACCATGATGGCTACTCCATTTCTTCTGAGGGATTCCTGCCCACAGTAGTAGATATAATGGTCATCTGAGTTAAATTCTCCCATTCCAGGCCATTTTAGGTCAGTGATTCCTAGAATGTCGATGTTCACCCTTGCCATCTCTTGTTTGAACACTTCCAATTTTCCTTGATTCATGGACCTGACATTCCAGGTTCCTATGCAATATTGCTCTTTACAGCATCAGATCCTGCTTCTATCACCAGTGACATCCACAGCTGGGTATTGTTTTTGCTTTGGCTACACCCCTTCATTCTTACTGGAATTATTTCTCCACTGATCTCCAGTAGCATATTGGGCACCTGGGGAATTCCTCCCTCGGTATCCTATCATTTTGCCTTTTCATACTGTTCATGGGGTTCTCAAAGCAAGAACACTGAAGTGGCTTGCCATTCCCTTCTCCAGTGGACTACATTCTATCAGACCTCTCCACCATGACCAGCCTGTCTTGTGTTGCCCTACAGACATGGCTTGGTTTCAGTTAGATAGACAAGGCTGTGGTCCTAGTGTGATTAGATTGACTAGTTTTCTGTCAGTATGGTTTCAGTGGGTCTGCCCTCTGATGCCCTCTTGCAATACCTACCATCTTCCTTGGGTTTCTCTTACCTTGGGCGTGGAGTATCTCTTCATGGCTGCTCCAGCAAAGCACAGCTGCTGCTCCTTACCTTGGACGAGGGGTATCTCCTTACCTCCACCATTCCTGACCTTCAACATGGGATAGCTCCTCTAGGATGCACATCCAGCACTCCTTGGGTTGCTCTTCCCTGCCACCAGCCCTGGCCCCGGGTGTGGGTGGCTCCTCCCAGCCACCTCCCCTGACCTTTGACGTGGAGAATCTCCTCCGGACCGCCACTGACCTCGGACGCAGGGTAGCTCTTCTCGGCTGGCACCCCTGAGCTCAAATGTAGGGTAGTTCATCTAGTTAGTGTATAGGAATGCAAGCAATTTCTGTGTATTAATTTTGTACCCTGAAAAATTTACTTAATTCATTGGTGAGCTTTAGTAGCCCTCTAGTAGCATCTTTAGGGTTTTCTATGTATAATATTCAGGCTCCCTGGTATCTCAGTCAGTAAATAATCTGCTTGCAGTGCAGAAGACTGGGGTTTGATCCCTGTGTCACAAAAATCCCCTGAAGAGGGAAATGGCAAACCAGTTCAGTATTCTTGTCTGAAAAATCTCATGGACAGAGGAACCTGTCAAGCTACAGTCCAGGGGTGAAAAGGGTCAGGTATGGCTTAGAGATTAAATGACCATGTTTAATGTCATGACATCTATAAACAGTGAGAATTTTACTTCCTCTTTTCCAGTTTGGATTTTTTTTTTCTTATCTGATAGCCAGGACTAGAACTTCTAAAAGTATGTTGAATAATAATGTCTAAAGTGAACATCCTTGTCTTGTTCCTGATCTTATAGAAAATACTCTCAATTTTTCACAACTGAAAATGAGGTTTCCTGTGGATTTGTCATATATGACATCTACTATGTTGAAGTAGGTTCTCTCTACGCTGACTTTCTTTTTCCTTTTTAAATCATAAATGCATGTTGAATTTTGTCAGACTCTTTTTCTCCATCTATTGAAGTGATCACATGCTTTTTATCTTTTTAGTTTGTTAATAGGATGTATTACATTGATTCATTTGTGTATATGGTAGAATCCCTTACATTTCTGGCACTTGATTAGGATGTATGATCCTTTTAATATGTTGTTGGGTTCTATTTTCTAGTATTTTGTTGAGAATTGTTGCATCTATGTACATCAGTGATACTGGTCTGTAACTTTGTGTGTGTGTGTGTGTGTGTGTGTGTGTGTGTGTGTTTAATATATATCTTTATCTGACTTTGATATTAGGGTAATAGTGGCCTCATAAAACAAGCCTGCAATTGTTTCTCTCTCTATATATATATATATTATTATTTTTGAAGATTTTAAGAAGGATAGGTGTTAGCTTCGCCACTATGGAGAACAGTGTGGAGAATCCTTAAAAAATTGCAAATAGAACTGCCTTATGACCCAGCAATCCCACTACTGGGCATACACACTGAGGAAACCAGAATTGAAAGAGACGTGTGTACCCCAATGTTCATTGCAGCACTGTTTATAATAGCCAGGACATGGAAACAACCTAGATGTCCATCAGCAGATGAATGGATAAGAAAGCTGCGGTACATATACACAATGGAATATTACTCAGCCATTAAAAACAATGCATTTGAATCATTTCTAATGAATTGGATGAAACTGTAGCCGATTATGCAGAGTAAAGACAGAAAGAAAAATACCAATACAGTATACTGACACATATATATGGCATTTAGAAAGATGGTGATGATAACCCTGTATGCGAGACAGCAAAAGAGACACAGATGTTTAGAATGGACTTTTGGACTCTGTGGGAGAGGGAGAGGGTGGAATGATTTGGGAGAATGGCATTGAAACATGTATATTATCATGTAAGCAATGAAGTGCCAGTCTATGTTTGATACAGGATACAGGATACTTGGAGCTGGTGCACGGGGATGATCCAGAGAGATGATATGGGGTGAGAGGTGGAAAGGGAGTTCAGGATTGGGAACTCATTTACACCTGTGGCTGATTCATGTCAATGTATGGCAAAACAAATACAGTATTGCACAGCAAAATAAAGTAAAAAAAAAATTAAAAATAAATAAAGAAACAAATATTTGATAGAATTATCCTGTGAAACCATCTGGTTGGTCCTGGAGTTTCATTCACTGGAAGTCTTTTAACAGGGGTTCAATTTAATTCCTCATGATTATCCTGTTTGTATTTTCTCTTTCTGATTCAGTCTTGGAAAGTTGTAACTTTCTAATAATTTGTCTATTTCTTCTAGGTTGTCCATTCTACTGGCATATAGTTGCTTGCAGCAGTCTCTTATGATCCTTTTTATTTCTGCAGTATAATTTATCTTGTTTCATTTTTTAATTTCATTGATTTGAATCTCTCTTTTTTTTTTGAGTTTATAAATTTTGTTTCTCAAAAGAACCAGTTATTAGTTTCATTGAATTTGCAATTTATTTCTTCCTCCCTATTTCATTTATTTATGCTCTGGATTTTATTATTTCTTTTCTTCTACTAGCTTTTGGTTTTGTTTGTTCTTCTTTATCCAATTTATTTAGCTGTAAAGTTATGTTGTTTACTTGAGATTTTTTTCTCCTCAGGTAGGATTAAATAGGTGTGAACTTCCTTCTTAGAACTGCTTTTGCTACATCCCACAGATTTGGGGGTCATTATGTGTTCATTGTTATTTATTTCTATGAATTTTTAATTTTCTCCTTGGTTTATTCAGCAATGTCTTTTTTTTTTTTTATTTAATTACAATACTGTATTTGTTTTGCCATACATTGACATGAATCAGCCACAGGTGAACACAATCTCCCAATGCCGAAGCACCCTCCCACCTCCCACCCCACACCATCTACCTGAATCATCCTGTGCACCAGCCCCATGCATCCTGCATCCTGCATTGAACATAGACTGGTGCTTCGTTTCTTACAAGATAGTATACGTTTCAATGCCATTCTCCCAAACCATCCCACCCTTTCCCTCTCCCCCAGAGTCCAAAAGTCCGTTCTATACCTCTGTGTCTCTTTTGTTGTCTCACACATAGGGTCATCATTACTATCTTCTAAATTCCATATATATGTGTCAGTATACTGTATTGGTGTTTTTCTTTCTGGCTTACTTCACTCTGTATAATCGGTTCCAATTTCATCCATCTCATTAGAACTGAGTCAAATTTATTCTTTTTAAGGGCTGAGTAGTACTCCATTGTGTATATGTACCACAGCTTTCTTATCCATTCATCTGTTGATGGACATCTAGGTTGCTTCCATGTCCTGGCTATTATGAACAGTGCTGAGGGCTCTTTCTCAGGCAGATGGTGACTCAGAAGTCTCAGTAAAGAAACTTGCTTGCAATTTGGTAGGTTATGGCTCTCTTGAGCTGCGACTGCCCTCTTCCAGTGCTTAAGGCTGCCTGTCACTGGTGGGGGATGGTCTGCAGGCAGTTATTTCCATCCGTCCTTTGTTCTGTGCACGGGTGTGTCGGTGTCTTATGTTCGAGCGTTTCGCGTGTTGGTTATCCCCTTGTCTGGTTTGCTAGTCCGAGTTAAATTGTTCTAGCCACACGCGGACCCGATTCTGGCCCCGTTACACCCCGATTCTCGAGAAAAGCCCTGCAGCCTACATCTCCTGCGGCCCAATTCTTAGAAAGCACTGTCGCGGCGCGCTCCTCCCTGCCCAATCCCCACTGCTGTCGGTCGCAGGCGTTTGCGCTGCTTATCCGCTGAGGGTTATACTGTTGAATTCGTAATCTGTTGATTTTAATTATTTATTTGTTCTTCCTTCCTGTTATGTTGCCCTCTGTGCTTCCAGGGCTCGCCCCATACACAGCTGTGAGAAAGTTCCCGAATTTTAGGGAACCTCTCTTTTTAAGAGTCTCTTCCTGGGACGAGATTCCCTTCCCGTGCCGGGGTTCCCTCCCTACCTCCTTTGTCTCTATCTTCGTCCTTTAAAATAATTCCTATCTGTTTTTGAAGCCAATGTCTGCTTTGCTGGATGCCTGATGTCCTCTGCCAGCATTCAGAAGTTATTTTGTGGAATTTACTCAGCGTTGAAATGTTCTTTTGATGAGGTAGAGAGGGAGAAAGTGTTCCTCCCTTCCTATTCCTCCACCATCTTTTTCTCCTCAGCAATGTCTTGATTGTTTAGTGGTGTAGTGTTTCATCTCCATGGGTTTTAGTTTTACAGATTTTTTTTGTAATTGATTTCTAATCTCAAAGTTTTGTTGTTGGAAATTATGCTTCATATGAAATTTAAGATTTCAATTATCTTAATTTGCTGAGGATTAAGCTTTGACCTAAAATATGATCTATCCTGGAGAATATTCCATGTGCACTTGAGAAGAAAGTGTATTCTGCTGCTTGCTAGTGAAATGTCCTATAAATATCAGTTAAGTCTATCTAGTCTACTGCACCTGGAGAAGTTGATGGCACCCCACTCCAGTACTCTTGCCTGGAAAACCGCATGGATGGAGGAGCCTGGTAGGCTGCAGACCACAGGGTCATGAAGAGTCGGATACGACTGAGAAACTTCACTTTCACTTTTCACTTTCATGTGTTGGAGAAGGAAATGATAACCCACTCCAGTGTTCTTGCCTAGAGAATCCCAAGGACGAGGGAGCCTGGTGTGCTGCCGTCTATGGTGTCACACAGATTCAGACTTGACTGAAGTGACTTAGCAGCAGCAGCAGCACTCTACTGCACCAGTTAAGCCTGCATTTCCTTATTATTTTTCTGTGCAGATGATCTATCCATTGGTTTCAGTGGGATGTTAAAGTCTCCCACTACTACTGTGTTACTGTCAATTTATGCTTAAAATTTACCTTATCTATTGAGATGTTTCTATTTTTGGTA
>SJYG01000518.1:323018-357394 GCA_006410535.1 Litocranius walleri
GAACAGATGTTGAAGTTTATCAGCTGTTGGTTTTGTATATAGAAACACACTGTAATATTTTCCTAGAGTTGTAATAAAATTATCACAAATTCAGCCTTAAAACAACAAAAGACATTCTTCTACAATTCTAAATTCTGAAAGTCCTCTGAAATCAAGATATCATCTAGGCTGTACAGAAGTTCTAGAGAAAAATTCTTCCTTTCATCTTGCAGCTCCTGGTGGCTCAAGACATTCATTAAATAATGGCTATTCAACTCCAATCTCTAACTCCATCTTCACATGACCATTTCCTCTGTGAGTCTTTCATGAATCTCCCTCAGTCTTATAAGGATGAATGTGATTGGATTTAAGGCCTACCTAGGTAATCTAGGATAAACTCTTCCCCTCAAGATCGTAAATGTAATCATTATAGTTAAATAATATACACATATTCTATGAACTTTAGGTGACATATTTAATGACACTTCTTGGTCACCACATATTCATAAGATTTATATCTTTTTTATAATATGATGACATTTTGTTTTATTTTTAATGTTATAAACATTGGTGTACATGTATCTTTTTGAATTAGGACTTTTCCATGCCCTCTCTACCATTTATTTGTAAACTGTTTGATGATGACCATCCTGAAAAATGTGAGGTGGTACCTCATTGCATTTTTTATATGCATTTATCTAATAATAATGATGTAGAGCATCTTTTAATGTACCTGATAGATATCTGTATGTTTTATTTGGAGAAATATCTATTTAGGTCTTATGTCCACTGACTGGGTTTGTGTTTGATATTGAGTTGTACGAACTTTCTTTGTATTTTGGAAAATAAGCCCTTGTTGATTGCACTTTTTGAAAAAAAAAATTTCTCACAGTACATAGATTACATTTTTATTCTATTTATGGTTTCCTTTGCTGTGGAAAATCTTAAAAGTTTTATTTGGCCCCACTTGTTGATTTTGACTTTTATGTATTTTACCCTACTATGACTTGGGGCTTCCCCAGTGGCTCAGTGGTAAAGAATCCACCATACAGTGGATGCAGGATATACAGGTACTATCCCTGCATTGGGAAGATCACCTGGAGGAGGGAATGACAACCCACTCCAGTATTCTTATCACATTAATCCCATGGACAGAATAACCTGGTGGGTTATGGTCCATGGGGCTGCAAAGAGTCAGACACAACTGAAGTGATTTAGCATGTAGAGCACACACTATGTTTTACATCTGGCAATGCTTTGCCTGTGTTCTCTTCTAAGAGTTTTCTTGTGTCATATCTTAAGTATTAAGCCACTGTAAGTTTATTTTGTTTATGATGTGAGGAAGTAATCTAACTTCATTGTTTATATGAGGCTACCCAGCTTTGTTGTTTTTGTTGTCCACTCACTTAGTCATGTCCAGCTCTTTGCGACCCTGTGAAGTGCAGAACTCCAGGCTTCCTTGTTGTTCCCAACTCCTGGAGCATGCTCAAACTCACATTCACTGAGTTTGAGAGGCTATCCAACCATTCCACCCTCTGTCAGCACTTCTCATGCTGCCTTCAATATTACTCAGTATGAGTCTTTTCTAATGAGTCAGCATTTTGCATCAAGTAGCCAAAGTATTGGAGCTATAGCTTCAGCATCAGTCCTTCCAATGAATATTAAGGATTGATTTCCTTTAGGATTGCTGGGTATGATCTCCTTGTAGTCCAAGGGACACTCAAGAGTCTTCTCCAATACCATAGTTCAAAAAAAAATACCATCAATTCTTTGGTGTTCAGCCTTCTTTATGGTCCAACTCTCACATTCCTATATGACTACTGGAAAATCCATAGCTTTTAATAGGTGGAACTTTGATGATAAAATAATGTTTCTGAATTTTAATGTGCTGTCTAGGTTGGTCATAGCTTTTCTTCTAAGGAGGAAGCATCATTTAATTTCATGGCTGCAGTCATCATCTGCAATGATTTTGGAGACTAAGAAAATAAAGTCTGTCAGTGTTTTTATTGTTTCCTCATCTATTTGCCATGAAGTGATGGGACCAGATGCCATGATCTTCGTTTTTTGAATGCTGAGTTTTAAGCCAGTTTTTTCACTCCCTCATTCACTTCATCAAGAGGCTCTTTAGATCCTTTTTGTTTTCTGTCAAAAAAAGTAGTGTCATTTGCATGTATGAGGTTATTGATACTTCTCCCAGCAACCTTAATTCCAGCTTGTGCTTCATCCAGCTCAGAATTTTGCATCATGTACTCTTCATAAAAGTTAAATTAGCCGAGTAACCATATACTGCCCTGATGTACTTCTGTCCCAGTGTGGAACTAGCTAACTCTTCCACTTCTGTTTCTAACTTTTGCTTCTTGACATGTATACAGATTTCTCAGAAGACAGGTAAGGTGGTCTAGTATTCCCATCTCTTTGAAGATCTTTCCATAGTTTGTTATGATCTACACAGTCAAAGGCTTTAGTGTAATCAGTAAAGAAGAGTAGATGTTTCTCCTGGAATTCTCTTGCTTTTTCTATGATACAACAGATGTTGGCAATTTGATCTCTGGTTCCTCTGCCTTTTCTAAATCCAGCTTGAACATCTGGGAGTTATTGATGCATGTACTGTGGAAGTCTTACTTGGAGAATTTTGAGCATTCCTCCACTAGAGTGTGAGATGTGTGTGATTATGTGGTAGTTTAAACATTCTTTAGCTTTGCCTTTCTTTGGGATTGGAATGAAAACTGACTTTTTCCAGTCCCGTGGCCACTGTTGAGTTTTCCAAGTTTGCTGGCGTATTGAGTGCAGCACTTTCACTGCATAATTGTTTAGGTTTTGAAATAGCTCAGCTGGAATTCCACATTCACTAGTTTTGTTCGTAGTGATGCTTCCTAAGGCTCACTTGTGATGGTTTCCCAACAGTATTCTCTGAAGATATTCAGTTTCCTCCATTGTATCTTCTTCATCACATATTAATTGGCTGTAAGTTTGTGCGCTTATTTCTGGATTCTCTCTACTGCTTCATTGATCTATATGCATGTCTGTATGCCAATGCAATGTTATTTTGATTACTGCAGCTTTGTAGCATTATCTAAAATCTTGGAGGCTTATTCCTTCAGCATTTTCTCCCCTCAAAATTTCTTTGACAAATTATGTGTCTTTGTAGTTTCTAAGACTATTTATGCTAGTTAGGTAAAAACTTTCATAAGTAATTTGGTAGGAATCACAGTAGATTACTTTGGGCAATACTGACATTTTAATAACATTAATTCTTTGAATCCAAGTTATTGTGATATCTTTTTACCTCTTTGTTCTATGTACAATTTCCTTTATCAATGTTTTATAATTCTTAGCATATGTCTTTCACATCTTGTTTAGGTTTATTCCTACCTATTCTTTTGGAAGTGATTTTAAATGGGTTTAAATTTTACTTTCTGGTATTTCACTGTTTGTATAAAAAAGTAATAGTTTTCTGTATATTGATCTTATATCCTGCTACTTTTCTGAGTTAATTTATTCGTTCTAAGTTTGTGTGTGTGTGTGAAGTGTTTAGGATCTTGTATACAGAATACATGTCATTTTCATGTAATGGCAATTTTACCACTTATTTCCAGTTTGGATGACTTTTGTTTATTTTTGTAGTCTGAATGCTATGGCTAGCACTCTAAATCCATGTTGAATAGAAGTTGTGAGAATGTGAACCCTTGTCTTTTTTCCAGAATTAAGCAGGAAGGCTTTCAACTTTTTATTATGAAGTGTTATGTTGGGTATGAGTCTGTTGTAAATGGCTTTTATTCTGTTGAGATATGCTTTCTCTAGATTTACTTTGGTGAGAGCTTTTCTCTTATCATGAATAGATGTTGAGTTTTATCAGGTACTTTTCTGCCTTTATTGTCAGGATCATATTGATTCTGTCATTTTGTTGTTGTTGTTGATATGGCATATCACATTGTTTGAGTTATTTACGTTGAACCGTCCTTGTAACATTGGAATTAATTCAGCTTGATCACATTGTTTTATCCTTTTTATGTGTTGTTGGAATCAGCTTGCTAATATTTTGTTAAGGGTTTTTGCATCTATATTTAACCCAGTTATTAGCTTGCAATTTGCTTTTTTTTATAGTGTCTTTGTCTGGTTTTGATATCAGTGTGATGATAGCATCATAGAATGACTGTGGGAGTATTCCCTCTTCTTCAGACCTTGGAAAAAAATTGAGAAGGATAAAAAAAAGGCTTATTTGGTCATTTTTAGAATTACCCAGTAAAGTTATTTGGCCTTGGACTTCTGTTTGCAGTATTATATTTATTACAATTTCTATATTACTTCTGGTGATTAGTCTGTTCAGATTATCTGTATCTTCTTGACTCAGTTTTGGAAGACTGTGTTTCCAAAAACTTGTCTATTTCCTTTAGATCATCTATTTTGTTGGCATACAAATGGTTCATAGTGTTTGTTTATTATTATTTATATTTCTGTGGTATCAGTTGTTAGTTCCTCTCTCTCATTTCTTATTAGTTTCCTTGAGCCCTCCTTTTTTTCTCTCCTTAGTGAGACTGGCTAGGAGTTTGTTGACTTTGCTTCTCTTTGGAAAGACCAGTTTTTTGTTTTATTGCTTTTTTCCTATTGTTTTATTTCTAATTTATTTCTTCTCTGATTTTATGATTTCCGTTTATGTTGATTTTAAGTTTTTTTTTTTCCCTTCTTTTACTATTTTGCAGGCAGAAAATTAGGGGTTTTTTTTTTTAAGATTTTTGTTTGCTTGTTTAAAAAAAAAAGGCTTGTATCACTATGGGCTTCCCTCTTAGGACTACTTAGCCATATCCCAAAGACTTTGTATGGCTGTGTTTTCATTGTTTTTATCTCAAAGTATTCCTTTTAAAGATTTTATCTTTGATTTCATCATTGACTCATTATTTATTAAGTAGTTTCCATACAATCACTTTTTTCTTGTTTTTCTTTCTGGGGTTAATTTCTATTTTAATGCCATTTTATTCAGAAAATAATTTGAATTTGAATTTCTTCCTATCTTCTTAAATTTGTTGTAGCATTTATCTGTGTCCCAGTATGTAATCTATCTTAGAGAATGTTCCATATATACTTGAAAAAAATATGTATTCTGGATTCTTTGGACATAGTTTCCTAACTATATATATCAATTAAGTTTAATAATTTCATTACACAGGCCATCTCCAATTCTTAAAACTGAAAAATAAAGAAAACAGACCATTTTAAACACAAACTACAAAAAGAACTCTTTCCCAAAGAGCCTCCTTAAAATTGCTTGTCAAGGGAAAATAGACATTTTAAAGTCTTTTCCACATCTGAGGTGGTGGCCAAGAGGAGCTACCCTACCCCTGAGATCAGGGGCAGTGGTCAAGAGGAGCAATCCCATGTCCAAGGAGAAGCAGCTGCTCGGGTGCAGGAGGACCAAGAGAAGCTATTCCACGTTCAACATCAGGAGGGGCGGCCATGAGGAGATACCCCTCATCCAAGGTAAGGAGCAGCAGCTGTGCTTTGCTGAAGCAGCCATGAAGAGACACCCCACGCCCAAGGTAAGAGAAACCCAAGTAAGATGATAGGTGTTGCGAGAGGTCATGAGAAGGCAGACACAAACCATAATCACAGAAAACTAGCCTATCTTATCACATGGACCACAGCCTTGTCTAACTCAGTGAAACTAAGCCATGCCTTATGGGGCCGCCCAAGATGGAAGGATCATGGTGGAGAGGTCTGATAGAATGTGGTCCACTGGAGAAGGGAATGGAAAACTAATTCAGTATCCTTGCCTTGAGACCCCTATGAACAGTATGAAAAGGCAAAATGGTAGGATACTGAAAGAGAAACTCCCCAGGTCGGTAGATGCCCAATATGCTACTGGAGATCAGTGGACAAGTAACTCCAGAAAGAATGAAGGGACAGAGCCAAAGCAAAAACAATACCCAGCTGTGGATGTCACTGGTGATAGAAGCAAGGTCCAATGCTGTAAGGGGCAATATTGCATAGAAACCTGGAATGTTAGGTCCATGAATCAAGGCAAATTGGAAGTGATCAAACAAGAAATGGCAAGAGTCAACGTCGACATTCTAGGAATCAGTGAACTAAAATGGACATGAATGGGTGAATTTAACTGAGATGAAAATCATATCTACTACTGTGGGCAGGAATCCTTTAGAAAAATATGGAGTAGTCGTTCATGGTCAACAAAAGTCTGAAATGCTGTACTTGGATGCAATCTCAAAAACGACAGAATAATCTCTGTTCATTTCCAAGGCAAACCATTCAATATCACAGTTATCCAAATCTATGCCCCAACTAGTAATGCTGAAGAATTTGAAGTTGAACGGTTTTATAAAGACCTACAAGACCTTTTAGAACTAAAACCCAAAAAAGATGTCCTTTTCATTATAGAGGACTGGAATGCTAAAGTAGGAAGTCAAGAAACACCTGGAGTAACAGGCAAATTTGGCCTTGGAACGGAATGAAGCAGGACGAAGGCTCATAGTTTTGCCAAGAGAATGCACTGCTCATAGAAAACACCCTCTTCCAACAACAGAAAAGAAGACTCTACACATGGACATCACAGATGGTCAACACTGAAATCAGATTGATTTTACGCTTTGCACCCAAAGATGGAGACTCTTATACAGTCAGCAAAAACAAGACAAGGAGCTGGGTGTGGCCCAGATCATGAACTCCTTATTGTCAGTTTCAGACTTAAATGGAAGAAAGTGGAGAAAACCACTAGACTGTTCAGGTATAACTAAAAGCAAATACTTTATGACTATATAGTGAAAGTAAGAAATAGATATAAGGGCCTAGATATGATAGACAGAGTGCCCGATGAACTATGGACAGAGGTTCGTGACATTGTATAGGAGACAGGGATCAAGACCATGCCCATGCAAAAGAAATGCCAAAAAGCAAAATGGCTGTCTGGGGAGACTTTACAAATAACTGTGAAAAGAAGAGAAGTGAAAAGTAAAGAATAAAAGGAAAGATATTCCGATTTTAATACAGAGTTCCAAAGAATAGCAAGGAGAGATAAGAAAGCCTTCCTTGGTGATCAATGCAAAAAAATAGAGGAAAACAACAGAATGGGAAAGACTAGAGATCTCGTCAAGAAAATTAGGAATACCAAGGGAATATTTCATGCAAAAATGGGCTCGATAAAGGACCAAAACGTTATGAACCTAACAGAAGCAGAAGATATTAAGAAGAGCTGGCAAGAATATACAGAAGAACTGTACAAAAAAGAGCTTCACAATGCAGATAATCACAATATGTGATCACTAAGCTAGAGCAAGACATCCTGGAATGTGAAGTCAAGTGAGCCTTAGAAAGAATCACTATGAACAAAGCTAGTGGAGGTGATGAGATTCCAGCTGAACTCTTTCAAATCCTGAAAGATGAATTTCTGAAAGTGCTGCACTCAATATGCCAGCAAATTTGGAAAACTCAGCAGTGGTCACAGGACTGGAAAAGGTCAGTTTTCATTCCAATCCCCAAAAAAGGCAATCCCAAAGAATAGTCAAACGATTGCAAAACGGCACTCATCTCACACGTTATTAAAGGAATACTCAAAATTCTCCAAGCCAGGCTTCAACAGGCTTCAACCATGAACTTCCAGATGTTCAAGCTGGTTTTTGAAAAGGCAGAGGAACCAGAGATCAAATTGTCAACATTTGCTGAATCATCAGATAAAGCAAGAGAGTTCCAGAAAAACATCTATTTCTGCTTTATTGACTTTGCCAAAGCCTTTGACTCTGTAGATCACAATAAACTGGAAAATTCTGAAAGAGATGAGAATGCCAGACTACCTGACTTGCCTACTGAGAAACCTATATGCACATCAGGAATCAACAGTTAGAACTGGACATGGAACAACAGATTGGTCCAAAATAGGAAAAGGTGTATGTCGAAACTTTACATTGTCACCCTGCTTATTTAACATATATGCAGAGTATATCATGAGAAATGCTTGGTTGGATGAAGCACAGCTGGAATCAAGATTGCTGGGAGAAATATCAATAACCTCAGATATGCAGATGACACCACCCTTATGGCAGAAAGTGAAGAGGAACTCAAAAGCCTTTTGATGAAAGTGAAAGTGAAGAGTGAAAAAGTTGGCTTAAAGCTCAACATTCAGAAAACGAAGATCATGGCATCAGGTCCCATTACTTCATGGGAAATAGATGGGAAAACAGTGTCAGACTTTATTTTTGGGGGCACCAAAATCACTACAGATGGTGACTGCAGCCATGAAATTAGAAGACGCTTACTCCTTGGAAGAAAAGTTATGACCAACCTAGATAGTATATTGAAAAGCAGAGACATTATTTTGCCAACAAAGGGCCATCTCATCAAAGCTGTGGTTTTTCCAGTGATTATGTATGGATGTGAGAGTTGGACTGTGCAGAAAGCTGAGTACTGAAGAATTGATGCATTTGAAATGTGGTGTTGGAGAAGACTCTTGAGAGTCCCTTGGACTGCACGAAGGTGTAACCAGTTCATCTTAAAGGTGAACTGGGTGTTCATTGGAAGGACTGATGCTAAAGCTGAAACGCCAGTACTTTAGCCATGTCATGCGAAGAGTTGACTCATTGGAACAGACTCTGATGCTGGAAGGGATTGGGGGCAGGAGGAGAAGGGGACAACAGAGGATGAGACGGTTAGATGTCATCACTGTCTCGATGGACATGAGTTTGAGTAAACTCCTGGAGTTGGTGATGGACTGAGAGGCCTGGTGTGCTGTGATTCATGGGGTCTCAAAGAGTCAGACACCACTGAGCAAATGAACTGAACTGTTCATTTAGCGTGTCTGTTGTCTTGATTCTCTGTCTGGAAGATATGTTCATTGGTATCAGTGGAGTGTTAATAGTATATTTCACTTTCATCAATTTATTTTATTTTATTTTTTCCTGATTAGTTTTTAATTTATTTTTTTACTGAAGTATAGTTGATTTACAATGTTGTGCCAATCTCTGCTGCACAACAAAGTGACTCAGTGATAAAAATATAGATATTCTTTTTTATTAATTTTTTAAAATTTATTTATTTTTTTAATTAAAATACTGTATTTGTTTTGCCATACATTGACATGAATCAGCCACAGGTGAACACAATCTCCCAATGCCGAAGCCCCCTCACACCTCCCACCCCACACCATCTACCTGAATCATCCTGTGCACCAGCTCCATGCATCCTGCATCCTGCATTGAACATAGACTGGCACTTCATTTTTTACAAGATAGTATACGTTTCAATGCCATTCTCCCAAACCATCCCACCCTTTCCCTCTCCCACAGAGTCTAAAAGTCCGTTCTATACCTCTGTGTCTCTTTTCTCGTCTCACATATAGGGTCATCATTACTATCTTCTGAATTCCATATATATGTGTCTGGTGGAATTTATTTTATTTGTATCTGTGGGTGTTTGCTTTATGTGCTCATGTATTAGGTTCATATATATTGAGTGGTAGATTCTCTCCTTGTATTGATGTTATTACTATTATATAGCATCCTTTTTCTTTCTTTATGGTGTTTGTTTTATACTCTATTTTGTCTCATATGAGAATAGCTATTCCCACTCCCATGTCATTTTCATTGATATGAAATATATTTTTCTATCTGCACATTTTTGATCTATGTATTCAATTAATTACTCTGAAGAAGGTCTCTTTAAATGTTATATCCAGTTGATTTTATGTTTCTCTTTTCTTTTTTTTTTTTCCTTAGTTTGATCATCTTCTTTGTTATTATGGCTTAGTTTATTTCTTTGTGTGTGTGTGCACCTATGGTATGTTTTTGATTTTTAGTTAATGTAGTTTTAAATATGTTAACCCCAAACTATGTCTACTTGCTTTAGATTGGTAGTTATGCAAATTGAAACACATTAAAAATGAGCTATATCTTTTTACTGTCTTTCCTTAAATTTCTGATTATTATGTTCTATTTTAAAACTTCCTATTTCTCCTTTGGCTGTCCACTGTAGTTATAATCTCTTTCACATTTCTTTTTTACTATATATATTAATTTTATTTGCTATATAATATATATAGTAAATAAATAATATTTTTATTTACTATATATTTGGAAAACTCAGCAGTGGCCACAGGACTGGAAAAGGTCAGTTTTCATTCCAATCCCAAAGAAAGGCAATGTCAAAAAATCCTCAAACTACTGCACAATTACACTCATCTCACATGCTAGTAAAGTAATGTTCAAAATTCTACAAGCCAGGCTTCAGCAATACATGAACCATGAACTCCCTGATGTTCAAGCTGGTTTTAGAAAAGGCAGAGGAACCAGAGATCAAATTGCCAACGTCTGCTGAATCATCAAAAAAGCAAGAGAGTTCCAGAAAAACATCTATTTCTGCTTTATTGACTATGCCAAAGCCTTTGATTGTGTGGATCACAATGAACTGTGGAAAATTCTGAGATGGGATTACCAGACCACTTGACCTACCTCTTGAGAAATCTGTATGCAGGTCAGGAAGCAACAGTTAGAACTGGACATGAAACAACAGACTGATTCCAAATAGGACAAGGAGTACATCAAGGCTGTTTATTGTCACCCTTCTTATTGAACTTATAGGCAGAGTACATCATGAGAAACGCTGGACTGGAAGAAACACAAGCTGGACTCAAGATTGCCAGGAGAAATATCAATAACCTCAGATATTCAGATGACATCACCCTTATGGCAGAAAGTGAAGAGGAACAAAAAAGCCTCTTGATGAAAGTGAAAGAGGAGAGCGGAAAAGTTGGCTTAAAGCTCAATATTCAGAAAATGAAGATCATGGCATCTGATCCCATCACTTCATGTGAAATAGATGGTGAAACAGTGGAAACAGTGTCAGACTTTATATTTTGGGGCTCCAAAATCACTGCAGATGGTGACTGCAGCCATGAAATTAAAAGACGCTTACTCCTTGGAAGAAAAGTTATGACCAAACTAGTTAGCATATTAAAAAGCAGAGACATTACTTTGCCGACTAAGGTCCATCTAGTCAAGGCTATTGTTTTTCCTGTGGTCATGTATGGATGTGAGAGTTGGACTGTGAAGAAAGCTGAGTGCCAAAGAATTGATGCTTCTGAACTGTGGTGTTGGAGAAGACTCTTGAGAATCCCTTGGACTGCAAGGAGATCCAACCTATCCATTCTGAAGGAGATCAACCCTGGGATTTCTTTGGAAGGAATGATGCTAAAGGTGAAACTCCAGTACTTTGGCCACCTCATGCAAAGAGTTGGCTCATTGGAAAAGACTCTGATGCTGGGAGGGATTTGGGGCAGGAGGAGAAGGGGACGACAGAGGATGAGATGGCTGGATGGGATGACCGTCTCAATGGACGTGAGTCTGAGTGAACTCCGGGAGTTGGTGATGGACAGGGAGGCCTGGCATCCTGCGATTCATGGGGTCGCAAAGAGTCAGATACGACTGAGCGACTGAACTGATATATATATTTAAACTATATATATATATATATTTTTTTTTCAGGTGCTCGCTTATTTAAATGATTTTCAATCCACTTATATATTTGTCTTTTCTACTGCAATTTTTATTTTCCTATTGATTCTCACTTCTGTTTTATTTAGAGGAGCCCTTTCAATATTTATTTTAGGGTAAATTTAGTGTTTTTGTATATACTTTTTCCTTTTGTTTTTGCTTATCTGAGAAATTATTTTTTTCTACTTTTATTCCACATGACAGTCTTTATAGGTAGAGTATCTGAGGTTGCAGGTTTCTCCCTTTCAGGACTTCAAATATATTTTACCACTTCCTTCTGACCTGAAAATTTCATGTAGAGTAATTAGCTGATAGCTTTATGTATTTACCTTGTAACTGACACTTCTTTTTTTCTATTGTTGGTTTAGAATTCTCTTTATTTTTAAATTTTGCCATTTTAATTATGATACATCTTGATGTGAGTCTGTTTGACACTCTGCTTCCTGTACCAGGATATCTGTTTCTTTTCTTAGGTTTGGGAAATTTTCAGCCATAATTTCTTCAAAGACATTTTCAATTCCCATTATTCTTACCATTCCTTCTGGAAACTCTATTATATATAGGTTGACATGCTTTATGTTATCCCATAGATCTCACATGTTATTATTATTATTTTAATTTGTCTTCCTGTCTGCCATTCTGAGTTAGTGATTTCCATTATTGTATTTTCAAAATCACTCATTCGTTATTCTGCATTATTTAGCCTGATATTCATTTTATTCACGTTATACTTATTTTACATTACATTTATTTTAAATAAATAAAGTAATTTTTATTGGAGTATAGTTGATTTACAATGTTACATTAGGTTCGAGGAGTACAACAAAGTGCCTCAGTTATACATAAGCATACATTCAGTCTTTTTTTTTTTTTTCTAGATCTTCTCCCCTATTACAGAGTACTGAATAGAGTTCCCTATCCTATGCAATACGTCCCTATTCATTTATATATATATATATATATATATGTATATGTATATATAGTAATGTGTATGAGTAGAGAGATTTGGGGTTTGCCATTTTCTGTAGCTTAGTTCTTATCTCAGCAATTAAATTATCTAATTTGATTTCCAGTTTTTTTTAATACTTTATTCTACGTTACAATACTGTATTTGTTTTGCCATACATTGACACGAATCAGCCACAGGTGTACACGATCTCCCAATGTCAAAGCCCCCTCCCACCTCCCACCCCACATCATCTCCCTGGATCATCCCATGCACCAGCCCCAAGCATCCTGCATCCTGAATTGAACATAGACTGGCACTTCGATAGTATACCTATTTCAATGCCATTCTCCCAAAGCATCCCACCCTCTCCCTCTCCCTCAGAGTCCAAAAGTCCATTCTATACCTCTGTATCTCTTTTGTTGTCTCATAGTTCTTTTTTGCAGTGATTTGTATTTCTATCAATTCCCTTTCTTAGTTTCTTTATCATCTGTAGTACCTTATTTTTGAACTCAGATCAGGTAGACTGGTGAGGTCTGTTTAATTATTTGTTTGTTAGGGGCTCTCTCTTGGTCTTTTAATTGAGAGTAGTTCCTCTGCTTTTACATCGTACTTATATTTTTCTGACTATGAATTTAGGAGAAACATTCATCCAATGAGGTCTTGAAGGGTTGATTTTATGTGTAGGACACTTGAGTTCAATATTTTTGGTGTGAGGAGTGGGTTTGATATAGACCCCTGCCGCATCTCCTCTCAGAGTGTGGTGGCCATTGTCCCCTATCAATCAGTGTTTGTTTCTCAATGTGTTGTTCAGAATATGCACTGAGTTTAGGCATGTTCTTCTCTTTGATCTGTGGTTGTCACATCTCTTTCAGGGGCAGGCTGCTCCCCAGTTTTTGGAGTAGAAACCCCAAGATCCAATTCTAAGCTGTGGTGTGAAGTAAGACTGGATTGCTTCCTCTACGAAAGGAGCAGTTGCATATTCCTCCCCAGGAGCTGTTTACAGGGACATGAGCTCTGATGCCATCAATTACTCAATGTGAATGCCCTCAAAATCTTCTGCTTCTGGCCTCACCTCTGGCCCCGTCATCACTGTGGGAGTGCACAAAATCAGCACAGACATCACTCTGCAGATAAGTTAAATAAGCAGGATAATATACAGCCTTAATGTACTCCTTTCCTGATCTGGAACCAGTCTGTTGTTCAATGTTCAGTTCTAACTGTTGCCTGTTGACCTGCATACAGATTTCTCAGGAGGCAAATCAGAAGGTCTGGTATTCCCAGCTTTTTGAAGAATTTTCCACAGTTTGTTATTCACACAAAGTCTTTGGTGTAGTCAATAAAGCAGAGATGTTTTTATGGAATTCTCTTGCCTTTTCTGTGATATAGTTGATTTGCAATGTTCTGTTAGTTCTGTTCTGTTAGTTCTGTCACAATGTTCTATTTGTTTCAATGGTATAGTGAACAGAATCTGTCATATATCAAACTTCTTGTATCTTTTTACTTTTTTTTTTTTAATCACTAAATTATGTCTGACTCCTTTGTGACCCTGTGGATTTTAGCTCACCTGGCTCCTCTCTCCATGGGATTTTATTTCCTATTCAAGAATACCAGAGTATATTGTCATTTCCTTCTCCAGGAAATCTTCCTGACCCAGGAATTTAATCCACACCTTCTGAATTGGCAGGAGGATTCATTATCACCAAGCCACCTAGAAATACCTAATGAGAGGTTATTGTTGTTGTTTAGTCCCTAAATTGTATATGACTCTTTTGCTACCCCATGGACTGTAGCTTACCAGTCTCCTCTGTCAGTGGGATTTCCCAGGCAAGAATACTGGAAAGAATTAGGATTTTCCATTTCCTTCTCCAGGGGATCTGCCTGACCCAGGGATTAAATCCATATCTCCTACTTCACAGGTGGGTTCTTTACAACTGAGCCATCTGAAAAGTCCCATTTTTTCCCTCCTTATAGGCCATTAAAGAGTTTTGAGTAGATTTCCCAGTGCTAAATAGTAGGTCCTCATTAGTTTTTCCTATATTAGGAATAAGGTAAGGATGCCCACTTTTATTCAACATAATTTTGAAAGTCTTAGTCATAGCAATCAGACCAGAAGAAGCAATAAAAGGTATCCTAAGTGGAAAAGAAGTAAAATAGTCACTACCTGCAGATGACATGATACTATGAATAGAAAATCTTAAAGATGTTACCAGAAAACTACTAGAGTTTATTAATGAATGTGGTAAAGTTAAGGTTAAAAAGTTAATACACAAAAATTGTTTGTAACTTATGCACTAACAAGAAAGATGAGAATAAGAAATTTAAAAAAAAAATTCATTTCATATAACATAGAAAAGAATATAATACCAAGGAGTAAACCTACCTAAAGAGACAAAAGACCTATACTGAGAAAACTATAGGATATTGATGAAAGAAATCAAAGAGAACATGAAGAAGTGGAGATATATATCATGTTCTTGGTTTGGAAGAATTAATATTGTGAAAATGACTACTATCCAAAGCAATCTATGTATTCAAATCAATCTCTATCAAATCACTAATGGCATTTTTCACATAATTAGAATATAAAATTGTGCAATATATATGGAAACACAAAAGACCCTGACTAGTCAAAGCAATCTTAAAGAAAAATGGAGCTAAAAGAATTAGATTTCCTGATTTCATACTACACTACAAAGCAGAGCTATAAAAACAATATGTTACTGGCACAAAAATAAGACTATAGATCAGTGGAACAGGATTGAAAACCCAGAGATAAAACCAAGCACCTATGGTCACATAAACTCTGTAAAAGAACAAAAGAAAGTATAATGGAGAAAAGACAGTCTCTTCAATAAATAGTACTGGGAAAATTGAAAATTGACATGTAAAAGAATGAATTCAGAACATATTCTAACAATACACAAAGAAAATAAACTAAAAATGGATTAAAAACTTTAATGCAAGCCCAGATACTGGTATAGGAGGCAATGAACAAAACCATCCCAAGGAAAAAGAAAAGCAAGAAGATGAAGTGGTTATCTGAGGAGGTCTTACAAATAGATAAAGAAAGAAGTGAAAAGTAAGGGGTAACAAGAAAGGTATATCCAACCACAGATTTCTAAGGAACAGCACAGAGAGACAAAAAGGCTTTCCTCAATGAACAGTTGTATAAAACTAGAAGAAAACAACAGAAGGGGAAAGATTAGAGATTTCTCCAGGAAGATTGGAGATATCAAGGGAATGTTTTGCCCAAAGATAGGCACAATAAAGGACATAAATGGTAAAAGCCTTGTAGTCTCTGAAGAGGTAAAGGCAAGATGGAAAGAATACATGGAAGAACTGTACAGAGAAGATTTAAATGAAGCAGATTATTATGCTGGTGTGGTCTGCCACCCAGTGCCAGACATTTTTGAGTGCAAAGTCAAGTGGGCCTTAGGAAGCACTGATATTGATAAAATGAATGGATGTGATGGAATTCCAGTAGACTTATTAAAAAACCTAAAGGATGATGCCATCCAGGTGTTGCATTCAATATGTCAGCAAATCTTGAAGACCCAGCAGTGGCCACAGGACTGTAAAAGGTCAATCCTTATCCCAATTCTTAAGAAGGGTAGCACTAAAGAACCTTCTTAACATCGGACAATTGCACTCATCTATCATGCTAGTACGTTATGCTTAAAACCTTGCATTCTAAGCTTCAGCATTATGTGAACCAAGAACTTCCAAATGTCCAAGCTGGGTTTAGAAAAGAAAGAGGAACAAGAGATTAAATTCCTAAGTTCACTGGATCATAGAAAAAGCTAGGAAACTCCATAAAAATATATAACTCTGTTTCACCAACTATGATAAAGCCTTTGTCTGTGTGGAATGTAATAAACTGAACAGCTCTTAAAGAGATGGGAATACCTGAGCATTTACCTGTTTCCCAATAAAAACCTGTATGCTGGTCAGGAAGCAACAGTTAGAACCTTGTATGGAACAACTGACTGGTTCAAGATTGAGAAAGGAATACTCCAGGGCTGTCCACTTTCATCTTGTTTATTTCATCTATACACTGAACACATCATGAAGAATGCTAGGCTGGAGGAGTTACAAGTTAGAATCAAGATAAACAGGAGAAACTTCAACAACCTCAGGTATGTGAATGATATAACTCTAATGTCAGAAAGTGAAGAGGAACTAAAGAACCTCTTGATGAAGGTGAAGGAGGACAGTGAAAGAGCCAGCTAAAGATATTAAAAAAAAAAAAAAAAAAAAACTAAGATCATGGTATCCAGCCCCATCATTTCATGGAAATAGAGGGGTAAAAGGTGGAAGTAGTGACAGATTTCCTATTGCTGGGCTTTATAATCACTGCAGATAGTGATTGCAGACATGAAATCAGAAGACATTTGCTTCTTGGCAGGAAAGCTATAGCAAACCTAGACAGTGTGTTGAAAAGCAGAGGCATTACTGTGCTGACAAAAGTCCATATAGTCAAGGCTACAGTCTTCCCAATAGTCACATGATTGTGGAAGCTGGACCATAAACAAGGTGGAGCACCAAAGAATTCGTGCCTTTGAATTGTGGTGGTGGAGAAGACTCCTGAGAGTCTCTTGGACAGCAAGGATATCAAACCAGTGAAGCTTAAGGGAAATCAACCCTGAACATGCATTAGAAGAACTGATGCTGAAGCTGAAATTCCAGTACTTTAGTCATCTGATGTAAACAGCTGACCCATTGGAAAAGTCCCTGATGCTGGGAAGCATTGAGGGCAGAAGAAAAGGGTGTCAGAAGATGAGATAGCTTGATGGCATCACTGATGCAATAGACATGACTTTGGGGAAACTTTGCAAGATGATGATGGACAGGGAAGCTTGGAGTGCTCAGTCCATAGCCTGCAAAGAGTCAGAAACGACTGGGTAACTGAACAGCAATAGCAAACGGATTCTATAACTCTTAGAGGAAACATAGGCAGAATGCTATGTGATATAAATTGCAGCAGGATCTTTTTGACCCACCTCTTAAATAATGAAACTAAAACAAAAATAAACAAATGAGACCTAATTAAACCTAAAAGCTTTTGCACAGCAAAGGAAACCATAAACAAGATGAAAAAACAATGCTCAGAATGAGCGAAAATATTTGTGAGTGAAGCATCCAGCCGGGGTAAATCTTCAAAGTATATATACAGTTCATAGAGTCCAATATCAAAATAGATAAATAATATGAACCACCAAAATATTGGTGGAAGATTTAATCAGACATTTCTCCAAAGAAGACATGAAGATGGCCAAGAAGCACACAGAAGATGCCCAATATTATTATTTAGTTCAGTTCAGTTCAGTTCAGTCACTCAGTCGTGTCCGACTCTATGCGACCCCATGAATCGCAGCATGCCAGGCTTCCCTGTCCATCACCAACTCCCAGAGTTCCTTCAAACTCACATCCATCGAGTCCATGATGCCATCTAGCCATCTCATCCCCCTGTGGTCCCCTGCTCCTCCTGCCCCAAATCCTTCCCAGCATCAGAGTCTTTTCCAATGAGTCAACTCTTGGCATGAGGTGGACAAAGTACTGGAGTTTCAGCTTTAGCATCATTCCTTCCAAAGAAATCCCAGGGCTGATCTCCAGTAGTGACAGATTTCCTATTGCTGGGCTTTATAATCACTGCAGATAGTGATTGCAGACATGAAATCAGAAGACATTTGCTTCTTGGCAGGAAAGCTATAGCAAACCTAGACAGTGTGTTGAAAAGCAGAGGCATTACTGTGCTGACAAAAGTCCATATAGTCAAGGCTACAGTCTTCCCAATAGTCACATGATTGTGGAAGCTGGACCATAAACAAGGTGGAGCACCAAAGAATTCGTGCCTTTGAATTGTGGTGGTGGAGAAGACTCCTGAGAGTCTCTTGGACAGCAAGGATATCAAACCAGTGAAGCTTAAGGGAAATCAACCCTGAACATGCATTAGAAGAACTGATGCTGAAGCTGAAATTCCAGTACTTTAGTCATCTGATGTAAACAGCTGACCCATTGGAAAAGTCCCTGATGCTGGGAAGCATTGAGGGCAGAAGAAAAGGGTGTCAGAAGATGAGATAGCTTGATGGCATCACTGATGCAATAGACATGACTTTGGGGAAACTTTGCAAGATGATGATGGACAGGGAAGCTTGGAGTGCTCAGTCCATAGCCTGCAAAGAGTCAGAAACGACTGGGTAACTGAACAGCAATAGCAAACGGATTCTATAACTCTTAGAGGAAACATAGGCAGAATGCTATGTGATATAAATTGCAGCAGGATCTTTTTGACCCACCTCTTAAATAATGAAACTAAAACAAAAATAAACAAATGAGACCTAATTAAACCTAAAAGCTTTTGCACAGCAAAGGAAACCATAAACAAGATGAAAAAACAATGCTCAGAATGAGCGAAAATATTTGTGAGTGAAGCATCCAGCCGGGGTAAATCTTCAAAGTATATATACAGTTCATAGAGTCCAATATCAAAATAGATAAATAATATGAACCACCAAAATATTGGTGGAAGATTTAATCAGACATTTCTCCAAAGAAGACATGAAGATGGCCAAGAAGCACACAGAAGATGCCCAATATTATTATTTAGTTCAGTTCAGTTCAGTTCAGTCACTCAGTCGTGTCCGACTCTATGCGACCCCATGAATCGCAGCATGCCAGGCTTCCCTGTCCATCACCAACTCCCAGAGTTCCTTCAAACTCACATCCATCGAGTCCATGATGCCATCTAGCCATCTCATCCCCCTGTGGTCCCCTGCTCCTCCTGCCCCAAATCCTTCCCAGCATCAGAGTCTTTTCCAATGAGTCAACTCTTGGCATGAGGTGGACAAAGTACTGGAGTTTCAGCTTTAGCATCATTCCTTCCAAAGAAATCCCAGGGCTGATCTCCTTCAGAATGGACAGGTTGGATCTCCTTGCAATCCAAGGGACTCTCAAGAGTCTTCTCCAACACCACAGTTCAAAAGCATCAATTCTTCAGCGCTCAGCTTTCTTCACAATCCAACTTTCACATCTGTACATGACCACTGGAAAAATAAATTATTACATATATGTAAATCAAAACTAAAATAAACTATCACCTCACACCATTCAAGATAGCCACCATAAAAAAGAATCTGCAAACAATAATTGCTGAAGAGCGACTGAACTAAACTGAACTAGTTCAAATTCTAAGTAAATAATATAAAAGTTGTAATATACCCTAAAAATACTACTAATTGGATATGGAATCTTTATAGGAAGCATTAAAATGGAGTTAATGCTAGCCTAATAAAAAATGGCAGAATGATTTCTGTTCATTTACAAGGGAAACCATTCAATATCATGTAATCCAAGTCTATGCCCCTACCAGTAATGCTGAAGAAGCTGAAGTTGAACACTTCTATGAAGACCTACAAGACTTTTTACAACACCCAAAATAGGTGTCCTTTTTATTATCGGGGACTGGAATGCAAAAGTAGGAAGTCAAGAAACACCTAGAGTAACAGGCAAATTTGGCCTTGGAGTACAGAATGAAACAGGGTAAAGGCTAATAGAGTTCTGCCAAGATAACACACTGGTCATAGCAAACACCCTCTTCCAACAATAATAAACACCCTCTACACATGGACATCACCAGATGGTCAACATCAAAATCAGATTGATTATATTCTTTGCAGCCAAAGATGCAGAGGCTCTATAAAGGCAGCTAAAACAAGACTAGGAGCTGACTGTGGCTCAGATCATGAACTGCTTATTGCCAAATTTAGACTGAAATTGAAGAAAGTGGAGAAAACCACTAGACCATTCAGTTATGACCTAAATCAAATCCATTATGACTGTACAATGTAGGTGAGAAATAGATTTAAGGGTCTAGATCTCATAGGCAGGGTTCCTGTTTAACTATGGACAGAGGTTCATTGTACAGGAGACAGGAATCAAGACCATTCCCAAGAAAAAGAAATGCAAAAAATCAAAATGGCTGTCTGAGGTGGCCTTACAGATAGCTGTGAAAAGAAAGCAAGTGAAAAGCAAAGAAGAAAAGGAAAGATATACCCATTTGAATGTAGAGTTCCAAGGAATAGCAAGGAGAGTTAAGAAAGACTTCCTCAGTGATCAATGCAAAGGAATAGAGAAAAACAGTATAATGGGAAATACTAGAGATCCCTTCAAGAAAATCAGAGACAGCAAGGGAACATTTCATGCAAACATGGGCTCAATAAAGGATAGAAATGGTAGGGACCTCACAGAAGCAGAAGATATTAAAAAGAGATGGAAAGAATACACAGAAGAAGTGTACAGAAAAGATCTTCACGACCCAGATAATCACGATGGTGTGATCACTCACTTAGAGGTAGACAACCAGGAATGTGAAGTCAAGTTGGCCTTAGGAAGCATTGCTAACCAACAAAGCTAGCAGAGGTGATGGAATTCCAGTTGAGCTCTTTCAAGTTCTAAAAGTTGACACTTTGAAATTGCTACACTCAATATGCCAGCAAATTTGGAAAACTCAGCAGTGGCCACAGGAATGGAAAAGATCAGTTTTTATTCCAATCCCAAAGAAAGGGAATGTCAAAGAATGCTCAACTACTGTGCAATTGCACTCATCTCACACGCTAGTAAAGTAATGCTTAATTAATATCCATTGAGTGCTGATGTTATATAACCATCTCATTGTCTGCTGCCCTCTTCTCCTTCTGACTTCAGTCTTTGCTAGCTTTATAATTTACTCCAATGAGCCAGCTTTTGCATCAGTTGGCCAAAGGATCGGAGCTTTAGCCTAAGTACTTCGAATGGTTGTTCAAGGTTAATTTCCTTTAGGGTTGACTGATTTCATCTCCTTGCTGTCCTAGAGATTGTGAAGAATCTTCTCCAGTGATGGAATTAAGAAGCATCAATTTTTTGACACTCCACTTTCTTTTTGGGCCAACTCTCATATCCATACATGACTACTGGAAAAACCATAGGTTTGAACATATGGACTTTGGTAGCAAAGTGACGTCTCTGATTTTTAATATGCTATATAACTGTCAGAGCGTTCCTTCAAAAGAGCAAGCTTTGTTTAATTTCATAGCTGTAGCTATGGTCTTCAGTGAATTTGGAACCTAAGAAAATGAAATCTGCTTCTACTTTTCCCCATTATGTTTACCATTAAGTGTTGGGACTGGATGCCATTATCTTAGTGTTTTTTTTCTTTTTTCTTTTTTTTTAAATGCTGAGTTTTAAGTCAGCGTTTTCACTCCCCCTTTTACCCTCATCAAAAGGCTCTTTAGTTCTTCTTCACCTTCTGCCATTAGAATGGTTTCATCTGCATATCTGCGGTTGCTGACAATTATTCCAGAAATCTTGATTTTATCTTGTGATTCATCCAGATCAGCATTTTGTCTGATGTACACTACGTATAAGTTAAAGAAACAGGATGACAATATACAGCCTTGTCACACCCCTTTCTCAATTTTCAACCAGTCAGTTGTTCCATGTAAGATTCTAACTGTTTCTTCTTAATTCACATAAAGGTTCCTCAGGAGACAGGTAAGGTGGTCTGGTATTCCCAACTCTTAAAATTGTTTCCACAGTTTGTTGTGATCCAAACAGTCAAAGGCTTTAGTGTATTCAGTGAAGCAAAATTAGATGTTTTTCTGAAATTCCTTTTCCTACTCTATGATCCAACAAATCTTGTTAATTTGATCTCTTGTTTTCTTGCCTTTTCTAAACCCAGCTGTACATCTGGAAGTTCTTGGTTCACAAGTATAGTTTGAAGGATTCTGAGCATGAGCTTACTAGCATGCAAAATGAGTGCAATTGTATTATTGTTTGGAAGTTCTTTGAAACTGCCTTTCTTTGTGATTGGACTGAAAACTTTTTCCAGCCCTGGGGCCACTGCTGTGTTTTCCAAGTTTGCTGACATATTGATTGTATCATTTTAAAGGATTATATTTTAGGATTTTAAGTAGCTCATCTGGAATTCCATCACTCCTCGTAACTTTGTTCCTATTAATGTTTCCTAAGGCCCACTTGACTTTACACTCTAAGATGTCTGGCTCTAGGTGAATGACCACACCATCATGGTTATCTGGGTCATTAAGATCTTGTTTTTACAGTTCTTATGTGTATTATTGCCACCCTTTCTTAATCTTTTCTCCTTTTGTTAGGTCCTTACTGTTTCTTTCCTTTATCACACCCATTCTTGCATATAATGGTCCCTTGATATCTCCAATTTTCTAGTAGAGATCTCTATTATTTCCCATTCTTTTGTTTTCCTCTACTTCTTTGCACTTTTCATTAAAGAAGACCTCTTATCTCTGCTTGCTATTCTCTACAGATATGCATTCAGTTGGGTATATCTTTCCTTTTATCCCTTGTCTTTTATTTCTTTTCTTTCCTTAGGTATTGTAAAGCCTCCTCAGACAGCTCCCTTTACTTTCTTTCATTTCTTTTTCTTTGGGATGGTTTTGGTCACTGCTTTCTGTAAAATGTTATGAATCTCTGCCCACATTGTCCATATTTCTTCAGTCACTCTATCTACAAGATCTAATTCCTTAAAGCTATTAATCACATTCACTGCATAATCATAAGGGATTTGATTTAGGTCATAGCTGAATGGCTTAGTGGCTTCCTTTGCTTTCTTCAATGTAGCTTAAATTTTGCAATAAGGAGTTCGTGATCTGAGCCATAGCCAGTTCCAGGTCTTGTTTTTGCTGACTGTAGCAATGTATAGAACTATACAGATCTGTCCATGACTCACCTCAAAACTTTTAGTACAGCTAAAGAATCAAGTGACTAGAATGAAAACAGGTAGATTTATGGCAATTTAGTTGTCATTATTCTAAGAAAAACTAGTTAGTAGTCTAAAAATTCGCATCAGAAGAATTTTCTTAGTATTCCTGTTTTTTCTACATTGTCCTGAATAGATGATAAGTATTCTATCTCTATTACAAATCAGAAACAAATGACAAACCAAACAACAAATTAACTAAAGCCTTAAAATCACAATGTGAACATAACGGAATTCTTTGCCTGATCCTTGCTTGAGTGGAAGGTAGAGGAATACTTTCAGGTCTAGTTAGAAGACTGCATGTGTGCTAAGTTTTGTCCAATTCTGTGGGACCCTATAGGCTAGCTCACCAGGCTCCTCCATTCATGGAAATTCTCCGGGCAAGAATACTGGAGTGGGTTGCCATTTACTCCTCCAGGGGATCTTCCTGCCCCAAGGATCAAACCCACATCTTTTATGTCTCCTGCATTGACAGGCAAGTTCTTTACTGCTAGTGCCACCCTGGGAAGCCCAGTTTGAAAAATAGACACTAGATATTATTTCACTAACCCTCTCTTCATAATAATAGATGATTTAACCAGATAATGTTTAACCAGAGATTTAACCAGAGAATGTAAAAAAAGTGACTATTGCAAATCAGCAGTACCAGGAAATTCCCCTAGAGGAAAGAAAGCCTTGTGGAATGGGGTCCAACAGGGAAAGACTGTGATCATCAGAAATTTTGTCCATAAGTACAACCCCAAGCAACATGCATTCAAAAGTTACCTTAGTAAGATGGAAGAAGAGAAGGATGTGCACCCATCTTTTCCTGTGAGAACATCAAAATCACACCTAGCTGTTGAACAACCATTGAAAGAAGAATATTGGAACCCACCAAAAAAGATACCCCACGTCCAAAGGCAAAGGAGAAGCCCCAATAAGATGGAAGGAAGGGCACAATCACATTTAAAATCAAATATCAGACCTGCCAGAGACACTTGGAGGACACAAACAAAATCTTATGCATGCCCAGGACTGAGGGAAAGGATCAATAACCACCCTACAAGAGACTGAGCTAGACCTGTTTTAAGTGTTTGAGTGTCTCCTGCAGAGGCACAGGTCAGCAGTGACCTTCCACAGCAACAGAGGCTGTGGCTGCAGAAGACCTGGGAGGCGAGTTTTGTGGCATAAGTCTGCTTAGAGAAGGTCGCCATTAGCTCTACTACAGAGCCACCCAGCAGATGATCCACAAACTGGAGAACAAGTATACGAATAAATTCTCCCACTGTTGCAAAAGTTCTAGGAGCCACAAAGATTTCCCAACCTGTCAATCTAGCAAAAGGACTGAGAACCCCCAGGGAATTTGATTCTGAAGGCTCTTGCGATTTGATGAGATAATTTCCACGGGGCTGGGGAAAGATTCTTGGAGGGCACACAAAATCTTGTATGTGCACCAGGACCGAGGAGGAAAGAGCAGTGACCTCACAAGAGACTGAAGTAGATTTACCAGTGAGTGTTAGGGAGTCTTCAGCAGAGGCATAGGTCAACAGTGACCTGTCATGGGGTTGGGGTACTGACTATCACAGTCCTGGGAGTCATGGCAGGCTGGCGTAAGTCTTTGGAAGGAGGTTACTATTACTGGCCCTTACTGCCAGTACCCCTAGCATAGTTTGGGAGGAACACAGCCTTACCCATCAGCAGAAAATTGGATTAAAGATTTACTGAGCATGGACTTGCTCACCAGAGTCAACAAAAGGGTCTGAAATTCAGTACTTGGGTGCAATCTCAAAAATGATAGAATGATCTCAATTCGTTTTCAAGGCAAATCATTCAATATCACAGTAAATGAAGTCTATGCCCGACCACAAATGCTGAAGAAGCTATGAAGACCTACAAGACCTTCAAGAACTAACATCAAAAAGGATGTCTTTTTCATCATAGGAGACTGGCATGCAAAAATTGGAGGTCAAGAGATACCTGGAGTAACTGGCAAGTTTGGTCTTGGAGTATAACATGAAGCAAGGCAAGGGCTAACAGAGTTTTCTGAAGATAATGCACTGGTTATAGCAAATTTCCTCTTTCAACAACACAGAGACAACTCCACACATGGACATCACCAGCTAATTAATACCAAAATCAGATTAGTTATATTTTTTTGCAGCCAAAGATTGACATGCTCTATACAGTCAGCAAAAATAAGACCAGCAGCTGACTGTGGCTCAAATCATAAACACATTACTGCAAAATTTAGACTTAAATTCAAGAAAGTAGGGAAAATCACTAGGCCATCCTGGTGTGACCTAAATCAAACCCCTTATGATTATACAGTGAAAGTGACAAATAAATTCAAGGGATTAAATCTGATAGACAGATTGCCTGAAGAACTATGGAAAGAGCTTCTTAACACTGTAGAGGAGACAGTGATCAAAATCATCCCCCCCCCCCAAAAAAAAAGAAATGCAAAAGACAACATGGTTGTCTGAGGAGGCCTTACAAATAGCAGAGAAAACGAGAAGAGAAAGACAAAAAATAAAAATAAAAAGATATACCCATCTGGATGCAGAATGCCAAAGAAAAGCAAGGAGAGATAAGAAAGCTCTCCTAAGTGAATAATGCAAACAAATAGAGGAAAACAATGGGAAAGAGTAGAGATCTCTTAAAGATAATCAGAGATATCAAGGGAATATTTCATGAACAGATGAACACAGTAAAAGCACAGAAATGATAAGGATATAACAGCAGCAGAATATATCAAGAAGAGGTGAGAAGAATACACAGAAGAACTATAGAAAAACGATCTTAGACTGAGATAATGACAATGGTGTGACCACTAACCTAAAGCCAGATGTTTAGGAGTGTGAAGTCAAGTGGGCCTTAGGAATCATCATTACAGACAAAGCTAGTAGAGATGATGGAATTCCAGCTGAGATATTTCAAATCCTAAGAGATGATATTGTGAAACCACTGCACTTAATATGCCAGAAAATTTGGAAAACTTAGCAGTGGCCACAGGACTGGGAAAGGTCAGTTTTCATTCCAATCTCAAAGAAAGTCAATGCCAAAGATTGTTCAAACTACTGCACAATTGCACTCATTCCACATGCTAGCAAAGTAATGCTCAAAATTCTCCAAGTGAGGCTTTAATAATATGTGAACTGAAAGTTTCCATTTGTTTAAGCTGGATTTAGAAAAGGCAGGGGAACCATATATCAAATTGCCAACATCATCTGGATCATACAGAAAGCAAGATAATTTCAGAAGAACATCAATTCTTGCTTCATTGACTGCACTAAAGCCTTTGACTGTGTGGATCACAACAAACTGGAAAATTCTTTAAGGGATGGAAATGCCAGACCACCTTACCTGCCACCTGAGCAAACTATATGAAGGTCAGGAGGAAACAATTAAAATTGGACATGGAACAAGGGAATGATTCCAAATTGAGAAAGGAGTATGTCAAGGCTGTATGTTGTCACTCTGCTTATATGTAGAAAGCATCATGTGAAGTGCCAGGCTGGCTGAATCACAAGCTGAAATCAAGATTATCAGGAGAAATATCAATAATCTCAGGTATGCTGATGATACTACTCTTTTTGGCCTCTTGATAAAAATGAAGAGGAGACAATGGTGAAAAATTGAAAGCATTTCCCCTAAAGTCAGGAACAAGACAAGGGTGCCCACTTTCACCACTACCATTCAAAATAGTTCTGGAAGTTTTGGCCACAGCAATCAGAGCAGTAAAAGAAATAAAGGAAATCCAAATTGGAAAAAAAGAGGTAAAACTCTCACTGTTTGCAGATGACATGAACCTCTACATAGAAAATCCTAAAGACTCCACCAGAAAACTACTATAGCTAACCAATGAATATAGTAAAGTTGCAGGATATAAAGTAAACACTCAGAAATCCCTTGCATTCCTATACACTAATAATGAGAAAGTAGAAAAAGAAGTTAAGGAAACAATTTCATTCACCATTGCAACGAAAAGAATAAAATACTTAGGAATATACCTACCTAAAGAAACTAAAGACCTATATATCGAAAACTATAAAACACTGATGAAAGAAATCAAAGAGGACACTAATAGTTGGAGAAGTATATCATGTTCATGGATTGGAAGAGTCAATATAGTAAAAATGAATATACTACCCAAAGCAATCTACAGATTCACTGCAAGCCCTATCAAGCTACCAGCAGTATTTTTCACAGAACTAGATCAAATAATCTCAAGATTTGTATGGAAATACAAAAAACCTCGAATAGCCAAAGCAATCTTGAGAAAGAAGAATGGAACTGGAGGAATCAACTTGCCTGACTTCAGGCTCTACTACAAAGCCACAGTCATTAAGACAGTATGGTACTGGCACAAAGACAGAAATATAGATCAATGGAACAAAATAGAAAGCCCAGAGATAAATCCACACACCTATGGACATGTTATCTTCGACAAAGGAGGCAAGAATATACAATGGAGTAAAGACAGTCTCTTTAACAGGTGGTGCTGGGAAAACTGGTCAACCACTTGTAAAAGAATGAAACTAGACCTCTTTCTAACACCATACACAAAAATAAACTCAAAATGGATTAAAGATCTAAATGTAAGACCAGAAACTATAAAACTCCTAGAGGAGAACATAGGCAAAACACTCTCCGACATAACTCACAGCAGGATCCTCTATGATCCACCTCCCAGTATACTGGAAATAAAAGCAAAAATAAACAAATGGGATCTAATTAAAATTAAAAGCTTCTGCACAACAAAGGAAACTATAAGCAAGGTGAAAAGACAGCCTTCTGAATGGGAGAAAACAATAGCAAATGAAACAACTGACAAACAACTAATCTCAAAGATATACAAGCAACTTATGCAGCTCAACTCCAGAAAAATAAACGATCCAATCAAAAAATGGGCCAAAGAACTAAATAGGCACTTCTCCAAAGAAGACATACGGATGGCTAACAAACACATGAAAAGATGTTCAACATCACTCATTATCAGAGAAATGCAAATCAAGACCACAATGAGGTACCATTTCACACCAGTCAGAATGGCTGCGATCCAAAAGTCTACAAGCAATAAATGCTGGAGAGGATGTGGAGAAAAGGGAACCCTCTTACACTGCTGGTGGGAATGCAAACTAGTACAGCCACTTTGGAAAACAGTGTGGAGATTCCTTAAAAAATTGCAAATAGAACTGCCTTATGACCCAGCAATCCCACTGCTGGGCATACACACCGAGGAAACCAGAATTGAAAGAGACACATGTACCCCAATGTTCATTGCAGCATTGTTTATAATAGCCAGGACATGGAAACAACCTAGATGCCCATCAGGAGATGAATGGATTAGAAAGGTGTGGTATATATACACAATGGAGTATTACTCAGCCACTAAAAAGAATAAATTTGACTCAGTTCTAATGAGATGGATGAAACTGGAGCCGATTATACAGAGTGAAGTAAGTTAGAAAGAAAAACACCAATACGGTATACTGACACATATATATGGAATTTAGAAAGATAGTAATGATGACGCTGTATGTGAGGCAACAAAAGAGACACAGAGGTATAGAATGGACTTTTGGCCTCTGAGGGAGAGGGAGAGGGAGAGAGAGAGGGTGGGATGATTTGGGAGAATGGCATTGAAACATGTATACTATCATGTAAGAAACGAAGCGCCAGTCTATGTTCAGTTCAGTACACAGGATGCTTTGGGCTGGTGCATGGGATGATCCAGAGAGATGATTTGGGGTGGGAGGTGGGAGGGGGCTTTGGCATTGGGAACTCATGTACACCTGTTGCTGATTAATTTCAATATATGGCAAAACCAATATAGTATTGTAACGTAAAGTAAAAATAAAATTAAAAAAAATAAATAAAAACATTTTGAAAACTAAAAAAAAATTTAAAAAATGAAGAGGAGAGTGAAAAAGTTGGCTTAAAATTCAACATTCAAAAATCTAAGTGATGGTATCTTATTCCATAACTTCATGGCAAGTATATATGTAAACAATGGATGCAGTGAAATATTTTATTTTCTCAGGCTCTAAAATCACTGCAGTCAATGACTGTAGCCATAAAATTAAAAGACACTTGCTTCTTGGAAGAAAAGCTCTGACAAATGTAGACAGTATATTAAAAAACAGAGACATTACTTTGCTGTCAAAGGTCTGAGAATAGGATCATAAAGAAAGCTGAGCACCAAAGAATTGATCCTTTTAAACTGTGTTGTTAGAGAAGGCTCTTGAGAGTCCCTTGGACTGCAATGAGATCAAACCAGTCAATCCTGAAGGAAATCAGTCTCAAATATTAATTGGAAGGGCTGATACTGAAGCTGAGGCTCCAATACTTTGGCCACGTGATTCGTAGGGCCGACTATGTTGCTGGGAAAAATTGAAGGCAGGAGGAGAAGGGAATGACAGAGGAGAAGATATTTATATGGCATCTCCTACTCAATGGACATGAGTCTGAGCAAGCTCTGGGAGATGTTGAAGGACAGAGCAGCCTGGCGTGCTGCAATTCATGGGGTCAGTCACACATGCCTAAGCAATTAAACAGCCACATAAATAGAAGTTAAGATATTGGTTTTTAGTTGTCCTCTAAATCACAACACCTATGCATTAGATCATTTTCCTATATTATTAGAGGACATATCTCCAGTAATTTCTCTTCTTTTTCCTGAACCATCATTTTTATTGTCCTCAATCAGAACATTATGACAAACATTCAAAATGCTGATATTTTCCCCCATATTAAAAAAAATTCTTAATAGCATAGTCTTCATTTGTTTCCAGTTAATTATTTCCCCCTTTAGAGTAAATATTAGAAAGAGTTTGCATTACTTAAAGCCTACAACCTCCTTCCTTTCATTTCATCCTAAATCCACCCCAATCAGGTTTTGCCCTTACCACTTCTCTGAAATTGCTCTAATTAGTTTCACAAATTCATTACTCTCTTTGAAGGCAAATCTAACAGTCAGTCCTCAGTCCTTATATTATGGGATCTAATAAAGCATTTGATCAAGCTGTAGCTTGTGGTGAAACTCCTTACTCACTAGTGTTTCCTCAAATTATTTAACAGTTACCAGCTTTTCTTTTAATTTTAGAGTGCTCTCAGGTATTAATCTTCAAAGTTCTTTCTTTTCCATATATGCTCATTTTCATGGCATCTAACTAAGCCTCAGAGCTTAAGGAAAATCTATATTGTGAAAATGCTGAAGTTTGTAGTGTCAGGCTGCACTTTCTTCAGTTTCAAATAACTGCAAATACTTACATCAATGACTCATTTGATATCTTTCCCAAAACTAGACATCTCAAAACTGAATACCTGATTTCCCCTCAAAATCTTGTTCTCCACCCTTTCCCACCTCAGTGGATAGATATCCCATCCTTTCACTTACTTCTGTCTTTCTCCCATATTTCATAAAAAAGTCTACCAGAAANTTCATTGCAGCATTGTTTATAATAGCCAGGACATGGAAACAACCTAGATGCCCATCAGGAGATGAATGGATTAGAAAGGTGTGGTATATATACACAATGGAGTATTACTCAGCCACTAAAAAGAATAAATTTGACTCAGTTCTAATGAGATGGATGAAACTGGAGCCGATTATACAGAGTGAAGTAAGTTAGAAAGAAAAACACCAATACGGTATACTGACACATATATATGGAATTTAGAAAGATAGTAATGATGACGCTGTATGTGAGGCAACAAAAGAGACACAGAGGTATAGAATGGACTTTTGGCCTCTGAGGGAGAGGGAGAGGGAGAGAGAGAGGGTGGGATGATTTGGGAGAATGGCATTGAAACATGTATACTATCATGTAAGAAACGAAGCGCCAGTCTATGTTCAGTTCAGTACACAGGATGCTTTGGGCTGGTGCATGGGATGATCCAGAGAGATGATTTGGGGTGGGAGGTGGGAGGGGGCTTTGGCATTGGGAACTCATGTACACCTGTTGCTGATTAATTTCAATATATGGCAAAACCAATATAGTATTGTAACGTAAAGTAAAAATAAAATTAAAAAAAATAAATAAAAACATTTTGAAAACTAAAAAAAAATTTAAAAAATGAAGAGGAGAGTGAAAAAGTTGGCTTAAAATTCAACATTCAAAAATCTAAGTGATGGTATCTTATTCCATAACTTCATGGCAAGTATATATGTAAACAATGGATGCAGTGAAATATTTTATTTTCTCAGGCTCTAAAATCACTGCAGTCAATGACTGTAGCCATAAAATTAAAAGACACTTGCTTCTTGGAAGAAAAGCTCTGACAAATGTAGACAGTATATTAAAAAACAGAGACATTACTTTGCTGTCAAAGGTCTGAGAATAGGATCATAAAGAAAGCTGAGCACCAAAGAATTGATCCTTTTAAACTGTGTTGTTAGAGAAGGCTCTTGAGAGTCCCTTGGACTGCAATGAGATCAAACCAGTCAATCCTGAAGGAAATCAGTCTCAAATATTAATTGGAAGGGCTGATACTGAAGCTGAGGCTCCAATACTTTGGCCACGTGATTCGTAGGGCCGACTATGTTGCTGGGAAAAATTGAAGGCAGGAGGAGAAGGGAATGACAGAGGAGAAGATATTTATATGGCATCTCCTACTCAATGGACATGAGTCTGAGCAAGCTCTGGGAGATGTTGAAGGACAGAGCAGCCTGGCGTGCTGCAATTCATGGGGTCAGTCACACATGCCTAAGCAATTAAACAGCCACATAAATAGAAGTTAAGATATTGGTTTTTAGTTGTCCTCTAAATCACAACACCTATGCATTAGATCATTTTCCTATATTATTAGAGGACATATCTCCAGTAATTTCTCTTCTTTTTCCTGAACCATCATTTTTATTGTCCTCAATCAGAACATTATGACAAACATTCAAAATGCTGATATTTTCCCCCATATTAAAAAAAAATTCTTAATAGCATAGTCTTCATTTGTTTCCAGTTAATTATTTCCCCCTTTAGAGTAAATATTAGAAAGAGTTTGCATTACTTAAAGCCTACAACCTCCTTCCTTTCATTTCATCCTAAATCCACCCCAATCAGGTTTTGCCCTTACCACTTCTCTGAAATTGCTCTAATTAGTTTCACAAATTCATTACTCTCTTTGAAGGCAAATCTAACAGTCAGTCCTCAGTCCTTATATTATGGGATCTAATAAAGCATTTGATCAAGCTGTAGCTTGTGGTGAAACTCCTTACTCACTAGTGTTTCCTCAAATTATTTAACAGTTACCAGCTTTTCTTTTAATTTTAGAGTGCTCTCAGGTATTAATCTTCAAAGTTCTTTCTTTTCCATATATGCTCATTTTCATGGCATCTAACTAAGCCTCAGAGCTTAAGGAAAATCTATATTGTGAAAATGCTGAAGTTTGTAGTGTCAGGCTGCACTTTCTTCAGTTTCAAATAACTGCAAATACTTACATCAATGACTCATTTGATATCTTTCCCAAAACTAGACATCTCAAAACTGAATACCTGATTTCCCCTCAAAATCTTGTTCTCCACCCTTTCCCACCTCAGTGGATAGATATCCCATCCTTTCACTTACTTCTGTCTTTCTCCCATATTTCATAAAAAAGTCTACCAGAAAATCTTTAAGTCTATAATCAAAGTCTAAACACTTCTCACTGTATTAATCTCTATCACCACTGACTGAGTCACCGTCATCTCTTGTTCTAAGGGTCTCCTTATTTTTATTCTTGGACCTTAACAATTTATCCTAAACAAAAATTTATTTTTCAAATTTAAGTCATTTCAAGTCACTCGCTCAAAAGTCTTCCCTGCCACTCAGAATAAAAGATAATATTTTATTTTTTTTTAAATTTTAGTTGGAGGCTAATTACTTTACAAGATTGGGTTTTGCCATACATTCACATGAATCAGCCATGGATGTACATGTACTCCCCATCCTGACCCTCCCTTCTACCTCCCTCCCTATCTCATCTCTCAGGGTCATCCCAGTGCACCAGCCCTGAACACTCTGCCTCATGCATTGAAACTGGACTGGTGATCTATTTCACATATGATAAGATAATATTTTTAAAGTCCTACATGACTCTGAGTGATCTAAGTGGTGCTTAGAATTCCTCTTCTAATGGTTCTTTGCTCATTCTGCCGAACTGTCATCTCTGCTAGTTCCTGAACTGGCCAATCACACTCTTGCTTAAAGGTTTTTGTTCCAGGTTTTTTTCCTCTCTGCCAAACCTATTCTTGTACAAAATATTTATTCTAAATATTTTTCTTTGCTTACAAAACTCTTCTCTTAGATAACAATGTGTTAAGCCTTTTACTATCTTCAAATCTCTACTAAATGCTAACTTATTTGCATCATCTATACTTATAATGGGTACCAAAGTCACATCACTGTCATTAGTGGGGTAAAAGGAAATAAAAACTCAAATTATAATTAAAAATTAATTTAAAAAATCAAAAGTAGAAATCATTTTATGAATGGCGTTTTATAACTTTTATAACAGATAATCTTTTTTAAAAACAGCATCAATGTAAGATGGATTTTTTAACATATTTAGGAAAATGGTTTAAAATTAAAACACAAACATTAGCTGTGATGCTTAATGTTATGCATCAATTTGACTGCATATAAGATAGATATTCATCATGATTTCTGAACGTGTCTATGAGTCTATTTCTGGATAAGATCAATATTTGAATCAATACAGTAGGTAAAGTACATTGTTCTCAAAGTAAGTGGGCATCACTAAACTCATTGAGGATCTGAAAAGAGCAAAATGCAGAACAAAGAGAAATAAACACTTGTTTCCCTGCCCTGCTTCTTAAACTGGGATGTGTAAACTCTTTTTATCTTTTTCTTCCTTGGGAGGCACACTGAAGTGTACTTCAGGCTTTCCTGGGCACAATCTGCAGACAGCAGATTGTAAAACTTCTTAGCTTCCATAAAAGTGTGAACCACTGAACCATAATAAATTAATCTTAAGCAGTTAATCAGTCTTTCTCTCTGTACGTATGAGCATATGTGTGTGTGTATGTATATATGTGTGTGTGTTTGTGTATGTATACATATATATATACACATATATATGTATATAGGATATATACATATACATATGTAGGATATATAGGATATATACATAATATATATATATATGTAGGATATATAGGATATATACATATATATATGTAGGATATGTAGGATATGTACATATATATATC
>SJYG01000518.1:358082-457844 GCA_006410535.1 Litocranius walleri
ATATATATATATATATATATATATATATGCTATTGACTCCATTTCTATACAGAAGCCTGATTAATACCATGAAACATGGGAAAATGCAATTGTATTATTTTAAGAATATCAAGTAATATGTAAAACGTATAATCCCCAACTTTGTTGCGGCAAAGAGGCTTGCATAACTTAATGAGCTGGGAGCCATGGTATGTAGGGTCATCATAGATGGACAGGTCATAGTAACATGATATTAAAGAGTTCTGACAGAACTAGTCCACTGGAGGAGGACATGTCAACCCATTCCAGTATTCTTGCTTGTAGAACATGGACACTATGAAAAAGCAAAAATATATCACACTGGAAAATGTGTTTCCAGATTGAAAGCTGTCCAATATACTACTGGTGAAGAGCAGAGGGCAATTACTAATACTTCTAGAAAGAATGAAGTGACTGGGTCAAAGCATAAAGATACTTATGGTATATCTGGTGGAGAAAGTAAATATTGCATAGGAACCTGGAATATTAGGTCCATGAATCAAGTTAATTTAGATGTGGTCGAGAAGGAGACAGAAAGATTTACATTAGCATCTTAGGAATCAGTGAACTAAATGAATGAGAATGAAACAATTGAATTAAGTTGATGTTTATATATACTACTGTGGGCAAGAATCATTTATAAGAAATGGAGTAACCCTCATTTTCAACAAATGATTTGAAAATGCAGTAATAATGTGTAATCTCAAAACTGACAGAATGATATTGGTTTGTTTCCAATGCAAACCATTCATCATCATAGTAATCCAAGTCTATACTGCCAAACAGTAATGCTCATGAAGCTAAAATTGACCAGTTTTATGAAGACCTAGAAACTTCTAGAACAAACACCAAAAAAAAAAAAAAGATGTCCTTTTCATCAGAGAGGATTGGGATGAAAAAGTAGGAAGTCAAGAGATACCAGGAAAAAATAGGCAAGTTTGTTCTTCAAGTACAAAATCAAGCAGGGCCAAGGCTAACAGAGTTTTGTCAAGAGAAATCGCTTATCATAGCAAACACCCATTTCCAACAACCCCAGAGACAATTCTACACATGGACATCACCAAATGGTCAATACTGAAATCAAATTTATTATGTTCTTTGCAGTCAAAGATGAGCAAGCTCTATGTAGTAAGCAAAAACAAGACCTGGGAAGTGAAATGAAAGGCAAAGATATACCCAACTGAATACAGAGTTCCAAACAATAGCAAGGAGAGATAAGAAGGCCAGGCTTCCCCGGTGGCTCAGAGGTTCAAATGTCTGCCTGCAATGCTGGAGACCTGGGTTTAATCCCTGGATCAGGAAGATCCCCTGGAGAAGGAAATGGCAACCCACTCCAGTACTTTTTCCTGGAAAATTCCATGGACAGAGAAGACTGGTGGACTACAGTCCATGGGATCGCAAAGAGTGGGACATGACTGAGAGACTTCGCTTTCACTTGCTTTCACTTTCTTCCACTTTCTTCTAATAATATGCAAATCAAAGAAACAAATATAAACAATAGAATAGGAAGATTTGAGATTTCTTCAAGAAAACTGGATATATCAAGAGAACTTATTTCATGCAAGGATGGACATGATAAGGGACAGAAACTATAAGAAGCTAACAGAAGAAGAGATTAAGAAGAAGTGACAAGAATACACAAAAAGGCTATATATATAAAGAAGATCTTAAAGACCCAGATAACCAGGATGGTGATAACTCACTTTTAGCTGGAAATCCTAGGGTGTGAAGTTAAGACCCTAGGGATATTTACTACAAAGAAAGCCAGGGGAAGTGATGAAATTCCAGCTAAGCTATTTAAAATCTTAAACAATAATGTTATCAACGTCTTGCATTCAATAAGTCAGAGAATTTAAAAAGCTCAGCAGTGGCCATAGGACTGGAAAAAGTCAGTTTTCATTCTAATGCCAAAGAAGGGTAATGCCAACAAATGTTCAGAAAATGTACAATTTCACTCATTTCATATACTAGCATAGTACTGCTCAAAATCCTTCAAGATAGGCTTAGCAATACATGAATCAAGAACTTCTAGTTATACAAGCTGGGTTAGGAAGAGGCAGAGAAACCAAAGTCAAATTGCCAACATTTGTTGGAACATGGAAAAAGCAAGGACTTCCACAAAAAATCTACTTCTGGTTCATTCACTGTGTTAAAACCTTTGCTTGTGTGAATCACAACAAACTTAGAAAATTATTGAAGTGATGGGAGCACCAGACCAACTTATCTATTTCCTGAGAAACCTGTCTGCAGGTAAAAAAGAAGAAAATGTAAACATTGAAACAATGACTGTTTCAAAATTGGAAAAGAAGTAAATCAAGGCCGTATGTTGTTACCCTGCTTATTTAACTTATATGCAGAGTTAGGTCATTTCAGTTCAGTTCATTCATTGTGTCTGACTCTTTGTAACCCCATGGGTTTCAGCATTCCAGGCTTCCCTGTCCATCACCAATTCCCAGAGTTTACTCAAACTCATGTACATCAAGTCAACGATGCCATCCAACCATCTCATTTTGTGCCTCCTTCTCCTCCTGTTTTCATTCTTTCCAGGCAACAGGGTCTTTTTAATGAGTCAGTTCCTCACATCAGGTGGCCAAAATATTGGAGCCTCAGCTTAAGCAACAATACTTCCAATGAATATTCAGGACTGATTTCCTTTAAGATCAACTAGTTTGAACTCCTTGCAGTCCAAGGGACTCTCAAGATTCTTCTCCCACAGTATAGTTCAAAAGAATCTGTTCTCTGGTGTTCAGCCTTCTTTATGGTCCAACTCTTATGTTCATACATAACTACTAGAAAAATCATAGGTTAGACTAGATGGACATTTGTTTGCAAAGTAACGTCTCTGTTTTTTTAAAATGATTTTTTAGGTTTTTCATAGCTTTTCTTCCAAGGAGAAAGGGTCTTTCAATTTGTGGTTGCAGTCACCATCCACAGTTGAGTCCAAGAAAATAAAGTCTGCCATTTTTACTGTTTTCCTATCTATTTTCCATAAAGTGATAGGACTAGATGCCATGATCTTTGTTTTTAGAATGTTGAGTTTTAAGCCAGCTTTTTCACTCTCCACTTTCACTTTCATCAAGAGGCTCTTCAGTCCCTCTTCACTTTCTGTCATAAGAGTGGTGTTATCTGCATAACCGAGGTTATTGACATTTCTCTTGGCAGTCTTGATTCCAGCTTGTGCTTCTTCCACATCAGCATTTCTCATGATGTACTCTGGATATAAGTTAAATGAGCTGGTTGACAATATACATGCTTGATGTACTTCTTTCCCAATTTATAAACAGTCTGTTCCATGACTGGTTCTAACTGTTGCTTCTGATCAGCTTCTCAAGGAGGTTTCTCAGGAGGCAGATAAGGTAGGTAGAGTATGTCGTGTAAAATGCTCAGCTGTATGAATAACAAGCTGGAATCAAGTTGCCGGTAGAAATATCAACAACCTCACATATGCAGATGATACCACTCTAGTGGCAGAAAGTGAAGAGGAACTAAAAAGTCTGTTGATGAGGGTAAAAGAGGAGAGTGAAAAAGTTGGGCTGAAACACAACATTAAAAAATCTAAGATCACAGCATCTAGTTCCATCACTTCATGGTAAATTAAAGGGGAAAAATTGGAAACAGAGAGAGATTTTATTTTCCTGGACTTCAAAACAACTGCAGATAATGACTGCAGCCAAGAAATTAACAGGAACTTGCCTCTTGGAGGAAAGCTATGTGAAACTTAGACAGCATATTAAAAAGCAGAGACACCACTGTGCCAAAAAAGATCTGTTTAGTCAAAATGATGGTTTTACTTGTAGTCATATATGGATGTGAGAACTGGACCATAAAGAAGGCCTAAGGACCTGCATACAGGTTTCTCACTAAGCAAGTAAGGTGTTATGCTATTACCATTTCTTTAAAAATCTTCCATAATTTATTGTAATCCACACTGTCAAAAGATTTAACATGGTCAATGAGACATTTTTTTTTCTGGAATTTTCTTATTTTCCTATGATCTAATGAATATTGGAAATTTGATCTTTGTTTTGTCTGCCTTTTATAAATCCAGCTTGAACATGTGAGAGTTCTTAATTCACATGATGTTGAAGGATTTTGGGAATTATCTTGCTAGTATGCGAAATGAATGAGATTGTGTAATAGTTTCAGGATTTTTTGGCATTGCCCTTCTTTGATACTGGGGAATGAAAATTCACCTTTTCCATTCCTACAGCAGCTGTTGAGTTTTCCAAATTTGCTAGCATGCTGAATGCAGCATCTTAATTGCATCTTTTTTTTTTTTTTTCAAAAGCTCAGCTGGAATTCTATCACTTCCAGGAGCTGTTCATAGTAATACTCCTTAATACCCACTTGATATCACATTCCAGGCTGTCTGGCTCTAGGCGAGTGACCACACCTTCATGCTTATCTTGATCATTAGATTTTTTTTTTTTTTTTTTTTGTACAGTTCTCCTGTGAGAGGCGCTTGGACTGCAAGGGAATCCAACCAATCCATTCTGAAAGACATCAGTCCTGTGATTTCTTTGGAAGGAATGATGCTAAAGCTGAAACTCCTGTACTTTGGCCACTTCATGTGAAGAGTTGACTCACTGGAAAAGACTCTGATGCTGGGAGGGATTGGGGGCAGGAGGAGATGGGGACAACAGAGGATGAGATGGCTGGCTGGCATCACTGACTCAATGGATGTGAGTCTGAGTGAACTCCAGGCGTTGGTGATGAACAGGGAGGCCTGGCATGCTGCGATTCATGGGGTCGCAAAGAGTTGGAGATGACTGAGAGACTGAACTGAACTGAACTGTGTATTCTTGCCACCTCTTCTTAATCTTTCCTGCTTCTGTTAAGTTCTTTTAAGTCCTTACCATTTTTGTTTTTATTGTCTATTTTACAGGAAATATTCTGTTGGCATCTCTATTTTTCTCAAAGAGATCTCTAGTCTTTCCCATTCTATTGCTTTCCTCTATTTCCTTGCATTGTTCACTAAAGAAGATTTTATCTCTCCTTACTATTCTTTGAAATTCTGTATTCAGTTGGATATATATTATTATCTTGGCATAAGAAAATACTACCTAGAAAACAATCTTTTAAAGTAAACTCATCAAATAACAAGCTTATCTAAATACATGAATAGGAGTTCTTAGAACATAAGAGACAAGATTCTTATCAGAGATATACATTAGACAGTTAATATGTCTCAGTTTATATTTATATTTTAGTGTCCATTTATTCTAGGCAACTGAAAACTAAATTAAAACTTCATATACACAGTTTTTCAAAATAGAAAAACTAATACAATGTTGTTGTTTTTTTTTTCATACTGTTTAGACTGTCCATGGGGTTCTCAAGGCAAGAATACTGGTTTGTCATTCCATTCTCCAGTGGATGACATTCTATCAGACCTCCTCACCATGACCTGTCTTGGGTGGCCCCCCAAGCATGGCTTAGTTTCACTGAGTTAAACAAGCCTGTGGTCCATGTGATCAGATTGGCTAGTTGTCTGTGACTGTGGTTTCAGTCTGTCTGCCCTCTGATGCCCTCTTTCAGCACGTACCATCTTACTTGGGTTTCTCTTATCTTGGATGTGACGTATCTCTTCATGGCTGCTCCAGCAAAGCACAGCTGCTGCTCCTTACCTTGGATTTGGGATATCCCCTCTCAGCCACTGCTCCAGACCCTGGATGTGGGGTAGTCTGCTTGGCTGATGCTCCTGAACTTGGATGTGGGGTAGCTCCTCTTAGCCACTCATGTGCTGAATATGTGACCCATGAACTTTCAGATGTTCAAGCTGGTTTTAGAAAAGGCAGAGGAACCAGAGATAAAATTGCAAACATCTGCTGGATCCTCAAAAAAGAAAAAGAGTTCCAGAAAAACATCTATTTCTGCTTTATTGATGATGCCAAAGCCTTTGACTGTGTGGATCACAACAAACTGTGGAAAATTCTGAAAGAGATGGGAATACCAGACCACCTGATCTTCCTCTTGAAAAACCTGTATTCAGGTCAGGAAGCAACAGTTAGAACTGGACATGGAACAACAGACTGTTTCCAAATAGGAAAAGAAGTACATCGAGGCTGTATACTGTCACCATGGTTTTGTAACTTATACGCAAAGTACATTGTGAGAAACGCTGGGCTGGAAGAAACACAAACTGGAATCAAGATTTCCAGAAGAAATATGAATAATCACAGATTTGTAGATGACACTATCTTTATGGCAAAAAGTGAAAAATACCTAACGTTCTTCATGAATGTTCAGTTCAGTTCAATTCAGTCACTCAGTCAAGTCCAACCGTTTGTGACCCCATGAACAGCAGCAGGCCAGGCCACCCTGTGGTGGTTATCCGGAGGTTACCCAAACTCATGTCCATTAAGTCAGTGATGTCATCTAACCATCTCATCCTCTGTCTTCCCCTATTCCTCTTGCCTTCAGTCTTACTCAGAATCAGGGTCTTTTCAAATGAGTCAACTTTTCACATCAGGTGGCCAAAGTATTGGAGTTTCAGCTTCAATATCAGTCCTTCCAACGAACACCCAGGACTGATTTCCCTTAGGTTGGTCTGGTTGGATCTCTTTGCAGTCCAAGGGAAACTCAAGTATATTCTCCAACACCACAGATAAAAATCATCATTTTTTCTGTGCTCAGCGTTTCTTAAAGTCCAACTCTCACATCCATACATGGCCACTGGAAAAATCATATCTTTGACTAGATGGACCTTTGTTGACAAAGTAATGTCTTTGCTTTTTAATTAGCCGTCTACGTTGGTCATAACTTTCCTTCAAAGGTGTAAGCATCTTTTAATTTCATGTCTTCAGTCACCATCTGCAGTGATTTTTTAGCCCCCCAAAATAGTCAGCCACTGTTTCCACTGTTTCTCCATCTATTTGCATGAAGTAATGGGACCAGGTGCCAAGATTTTAAAGTTGAACTTCAAGCCAACTTTTTCTCTCATCTCTATCATTTTCTCCTCTTTCACTTTCACGTTCACTGTGGTCCACCCAGTCAAAGGCTTTGGTATAGTCAATAAAACAGCAATAAATGTTTTTCTGGAACTCTCTTGCTTTTTCCATGATCCAGTGGATGTTGGCAATATGATCTCTCGTTCCTCTGCCTTTTCTAAAGCCAGCTTGAATATCTGAAATTTCACAGTTCACGTATTGCTGAAGCCTAGCTTGGAGAATTTTGAACATTAATTGCTAGCATGTGAGATGAATGCAACTGTGTAGTAGTTTGAACATTATTTGGCATTGCTTTTATTAGGGATTGGAAGGCAAACTGACCTTTTCCAGTCTTGTGGCCACTGCTGAGTTTTCCAAATTTGCTGGCATATTGAGTGCAGCACTTTCACAGCATCAACTTTTAGGACTTGAAATAGCTCAACTGAAATTCCATCACTTTCACTAGCATTGTTTGTAGTGATGCTTTCTAAGGCCCACTTGACTTCACATTCCAGGATGTCTGGCTTTCGGTGAGTGATCACACCATCGTGATTATCTCGGTCATAAAGATCTTTTTTGTTTAATTCCTCTGTGAATTCTTGCCACCTATTCTTAATACCTTCTGCTTCTGTTAGTCTATACCATTTTTGTCCTTTATTGAGCCCGTCTTTAAATCAAATTATCCCTTGGTATCTCTACTTTTCTTGAAGAGATCTCTAGTCTTTCTCACTCTGTTGTTTTCCTCTATTTCTTTGCACTGATTGCTGAGGAAGGCTTTCTTATCTCTCCTTGCTATTCTTTGGAACTCTGCATTCAAATGGGTATATGATTCTCCTTGGCTTTTCACTTTCCTTCTTTTCACAGCTATTTGTAAGGCCTCCTCAGACAGCCGTTTTGATTTTTTTTCTTTTTTTGCATTTCTTTTTCTTAGGGATGGTCTTGATCCCTATCTCCTGTACAATATCACAAACTTCCATCAATAGTTCACCAGGCACTCTATCAGATCTAGTCCCTTGTCTACTTCTCACTTCCACTGTGTAGTCTGAAGGAATTTGATTTAGGTCATACCTGAAAGAACAGCATGAAAAAGTTGGCTTAAAGCTCAATATTCAGAAAACTGAGATCATGGTATCCAGTCCCATCACTTCGTGGCAAATAGGTGGGGAAACGGTGGCTGACTTTATTTTTTTGGGCTCCAAAATCACTGCAGATGGTGATTGCAGCATGAAAATAAAGATGCTAACTTCTTGGAAGAAAAGTTATGACCTACCTAGACAGCATATAAAAAGCAGAAGCATTACTTGTCAACAAAGGCCCATCTTGTTAAGGCTATGGTTTTTCTAGTAGTCATGTATGGATGTGTGAATTGGACTATAAAGAAAACTGAACACCAAAGAATTAATGCTTCTGAACTGTGTTGTTGTGAAGACTCTTGGGAATCCCTTGGAGTGCAAGGAAATCCAACCAGTCCATCCTAAAGGAAATCAGTCCTGGGTGTTCATTGAAAGGGCTGATGTTGAAGCTGAAACTCCAGTATGGTGGCCCCCTGATGCGAAAACCCGACTCATTTGAAAATACCCTGATGCTGGGAAAGATTGAAGGCAGGAGGAAGGGGGGACGACAGAGGATGAGATGCTGGACAGCATCACTGACTCAGTGGATGTGGGTTTGGGTGAATTCCCAAGTTGATAATGGACAGGGAGGCCTAGCATTTTGTCTTTTCTGGGGTTGCAAAGAGTTGGACACGCCTGAACAAATGAACTGAACTGAATACAATGTTTTAGGTGAGACAACTAAAGTTATTGTTTCATTGCCTTTTTAAAAAGTAGTAGTATTTATTTTTACTTGGTGGATAATTATTTTACAATATTGTGCTGGTTTCTGTCATATATCACCATTAATCAGCCAAAGGTATGCATATGTCCCTTCCTCTTGAGTCTCCCTCTCACTTCCCACCCCTCCAACCTCTTTATTTTTTACAGAACAACAAACTGATCTCCTTGCATCATATAGCAAATTTCCACTGGCTATCTATTTTACATATTGTAATGTATACGTTTCAATGCCACTCTGTCAGTTTCCCCCATCCCTCTCCTTCTTCTACTGTGTCTGTGTCTATATGTCTGTTCTGTATGTCTGTGCCTCTATTGCTGTCGTACATATAGGTTCATCAGTACCATTTTTCTAGATTCTAAATATATATGCATTAATATACTATATTTGTTTTTCTCTTTCTGACTTATTTCATTCTATAATTGGATCTAGATTCATCTACCCCACTAGAATTGAGTTAAATTCATCTCTTTTTATGACTGAGTAATATTTCTTTGTATATATCACAACATCATTATCTATTTTTATCTGTCAATGGACATCTAGGTTGCTTCCATGACCTAGCTATTTTAAATAGTTCTGTAGCAAACATTGAGGTACATGAGTTTCTCATTGGTGGTTTTCTCAGTGTTTATGCTCAGTAGTGGAATTGCTGCATTATATGATAGTTTTATCCCTATTTTTTAAAGAAATCTCCATACTAATCTCCCTAGTGGCTGTATCAATTTATATTTGTACCAAGAGTGCAAGAGTGTTCCCTTTTCTCTACACCCTCTCCAGCATTTATTGCCCATAGATTCTTTAATGTGGTCCTTCTGATCAATGTGAGGTAATTCCTCATTGTAGTTTTAATTTTCATTTCTCTAATAAACAATATTAAGTATTTTTTCATGTGTTTTTTAGCCATCTGTATCTTTTTTTCAAGAAATGTCTATTTTGGTCTCTCTCTCTCTCTCTCTCTCTTTTTTTTTTTTTTTTTTGATTGGGTTGTTTGTTTTCCTAGTACTGAGCTACATGAGCTCATTTTATATTTTGAAGATTAACCCTTTGCCATTTGCTTCATTTGCAATTATTTTCTACCATTTCAAGGGCTCTCTTTTCATCTTGTTTATGTTTTCATTTGCTACACAAAAGTTTAATTAGGTCCCATTTTTTAATTTTTTTTTTTAATTTCCATTACTCTACAAAGTGGGTCATAGAAGAACTTGTTGTGATTTATGTCAGAATGTTCTGCATATTTTCCTCTACAAGTTTATAGTTTCTTGTCTTACACTTAAGTCTTTAATCCATTTTGAGTTTATCTTTGTGTATGGTGTTAAGAACTGTTCTAACTTCATTCCTTTACCTGCAGTTCTCCAGTTTTCCCAGAACCACTTATTGAAGAGGTTATCTTTTCTCCATTTTATATTCTTGACTCCTTTGTCAAAGATAAGGTGCCCATAGGTTTTTGTCTGAGCTTTCTTTTATATTGTTCAATTGGTCTATATTTCTAGTTTTGTGCCAGTACCATACTGTCTTGATAATTGTAACTTTGTAGTATAGTCTGAAGTCCAGAAAGTTGATTCCTCTAGCTCCATTCTTTTTTCTTAGGACTGCTTTGGCTATTCAGGATCCTTTGCATTTCCATGTGTATTGTGCAATTTTTGTTCTGGTTCTATGAAAAATGACATTAGTAATTTGATGGGGATTACGTTGAATCTATAGATTGCTTTGGATAGTGTAGTCATTTTTGCAATATTAATTTCCCAATCCAAGAACATGATATATTTCCATCTGTTTGTGCTGTCTTTCCTTTATGACTGTCTTATAGTTTTCTGTATACAGCTCTTTGTCTCCTTAGGTGGATTTTCTCTTGGGTACTTTATTATTTTTTGCAGTGGTGAATGGGATTGATTTTCCTTAATTTGTATTTCTGATTTTTCATTGTTAGCCTATAGGAATGCAAGGGAGTTCTGTGTATTGATGTTGTATTCTCTGACTCTACTGTTTTCATTGATTAGCTCTAGTAATTTTCTGATAGTATCATGTCATCTGCAAATAATGAGAGCTTTAGTTCTTTTCCAATCTGGATTCCTTCTTTATCTTTTAACATTTTTTCAATTCTATTTCATTGTAATAAATTCTCTAAATTTTTTAAAACCATCATCCAACATAAAAAAGTAGAATAAGGAATAGGAGTTGGAAGTGGTGGAGAAGTGAAAGCATAGAAAGGGATTTTTCTTCTAGCTATAATGGAACCATGGGGATACATGTTAGCTGATGGAATGTGAAATGATGTAACATGAAAAACTTCTGGAACAAACTCACATAGAAGGTGAATGTTCTTCTGTGACCTCTTTCCTCTTCCATTCTGCAGACTTGTTAGGCTATGAGCTCTTTGGATTATGAGTATGAAGAAAGCACTCCACAAGGTGGGGGGTGGGGGGAGGGAGGTTGGTGTAAACAGGATAGAATGACCATAGCTACCATACCAATTGGAATGTTGAAGTGACAAAGAAATAAATTTCCAGTATGTTTATGAGCAACTGAAAGTTTATGAGTAACTGAAATTTAAATAATATGCAACCAAATATTAAGCCTTAATTCCTACACAGATTGCATTACATGGGCACTGTCACTAAAACAATTGCTTGGCTTTTAGAAATAAGAGAAGTAGTAGTGTAGTGTTCCTTCTCATTATAGTTTTTAGCTTTATAAGTTATTAATATTACAACTGATTATATTATTTATAGATACTTTCCACTGAACTTACTCAAGTGAAAAGTAAAGTCGCTCAGTTGCGTCTGACTCTTTGTGACCCCGTGGACTCCTCTGTCCATGGGATTCTCCAGGCAAGAATACTGGAGTGGGTTGCCATTTCCTTCTCCAAGTTTTTACTTAAAATTTTCACTTTAAGTTTTCATGAGGATTCTCGAGATTGTATGGATGCTTATTTTTTCATCTAATTTTACCAGGACATAGTCATCTAATTTTCTCTCTCTGAAAAAATAATACTGTATGAAAGCTAAACCAGGTGACACATAATAATCCTAGCTTCTTTCTTGCCTTCATGGAGAGAATGAGAATCAATGGGTAAAGAAAAATCGTGCATAAGTTTTTCAAGGAAAATAGGGTAAAATAGACTTCTATCTATAATTTAGAAAAATTGTTTATTATGTACACTTTATACTAAGCAATAATTCTAATAAACAGCAAAGTTTGAATAACACTGTCATGTTACTATAAACTAAAGAAATTGTATCTATTATAATATACATTAGAAAAGAAGATAATGTTCAAATTCTGGAAAAGTATTTGTAAACACAGAAGTTTGAAAGGAACAGGATAACACCTGTCTTGTGAATGATATACTACCTTTAATTGACCTTTCTTTGTAGAAAACAGTTACATTGGAACAAAGGCTGTGTTTCTATCATAAGTTTATATTTGACAGATAACTAATGCATGGAAATATGAATATTGATATCCCAATTACACATTTTTTTTTTTACTTGCTAAGTCTGGAATTTTATGTCTTTGAATGTTTTTATGATATATTTAACATCCGAGGTTAGAGTATTTTTTGCTTCCATTCCAAAGTTTGTGAGGGGTATAATTTAGAGTGGGCTAGTAAATGTAATTTTAGCATTGTCACGATTAACATAGTTAGGAAAAAACAGATTTTGATATAAAAGCAGTTACCAAGTTTTCAAACCCAAATGAAAAATTTTGAAGGAAAAAAAATCATATATGTATACACACACACACACACATAAATACCATAAAAAGAAGCTATTCACTAACTCAGTTATCCTTAATATGCCCCCTACTGAATATTTTGTATTTGGGTGCATGTGTACTAAGTTGCTTCAGTCATGTCTGACTCTTTGTAACTCTACTGACTGTAACCTGCCAGGCTCCACTATCCATGGGATTCTCTGGGTAAGAATACTGGGATGAGTTGTCATGCCCTTCTCCAGAGGATCTCCCCAACCCAGGGATAGAACATAGATCTATTATATCTCCTGCATTTGTAGACGGGTTCTTTCCCACTAATGCCATCTGGGAAACCCTATTTTGTACTTATACTTGTACAGATTAATCTTATGTAATAAATAATGTTTAGAACATACAAAATAATAGACTTCAAATTTTATCTTTTCAAGTAATAATGATTTGTTAAGTATTTCAATACTTTGGCCACCTGATGCAAAGAACTGACTCATTTGAAAAGACCCTAATGTTGGGAAAGATCAAAGCCAGGAAGAGAAGGGGACAACAGAGGATGAGATGGTTGGATACCATCACAGACATGAGTTTGGGTAAACTCCTGGAGTTGGCAATGAACAGGGAGGCCTGAACTGCTGCAGTCCATGGGGGTCTCAAGGAGTTGGACACGACTGAGTGACTGAACTGAGTGATATTTTCATCATATAGTGACGGGGTGAGTGTGAAAGTCATTTGGTCATGTCTGACTCTACAACTCTGTGGACTATAGCCCTCAGATTCCTTTCTCCATGGAATTCTCCAGGCAAGAATACTGGGGTGGATAGCTATTCTCTTCTCCAGGGGACTTTCCTGATCCAGGGATTGAACCTGTGCTACTTCCTGCATTGCAGGCAGATTCTTTACTGTCTGAGTCACCAGTAAATGAGGTTTTGGGAACCTAATCACATAGACCATTATTAAATTATAACTTTCTTTACACTTTGGGACAAATCAGAAACAATAATATCTATATAACAAATATAAAGCAAATATTTGAGAATTTTTGCTGCTGCTGCTGCTGCTAAGTCACTTCAGTTGTGTTTGACTCTGTGTGACCCTGTAGATAGCAGCCCACCAGACTCCCCTGTCCCTGGGATTGTCCAGGAAAAAAACACTGGAGTAGGTTGCCATTTCCTTCTCCAATGCATGAAAGTGAAAAGTGAAAGTGAAGTCAATCAGTCGTATCCGACTCTTAGTGACCCTATGGACTGACTGCAGTCTACCAGGCACCTGTGTCCATGGAATTTTTCAAGCAAGAGTAAGGGAGTGGGGTGCCATTGCCTTCTCCATGAGAATCTTTATGTGAGTTAAAATTAGAATGTTTTTTTCCTCATGTCCATGAATGATCAGGAAATAAGATTTATATTTGAATTCATTACTTGCTAAGATCCTCCCAGGTGTGCTAGTGATAAAGAACCTGCCTGCCAGTGCAGGAGACATAAGAGCTGCAGGTTTGACCCCTGGCATTGAGAAGATGCCCTGGAGAAGAAAATGACAACTCACTCCAGTATCCACGTCTGAAGAATCCCTTGGACAGAGGAGCCTGGAAGGTATCACTGTTGCAAGAGACGGACTTGACTGAAGTGACTTAGAACAGAGGAAGGCATAGCCAGTCTGAGCTGATATCTTCCTTATGAAGAACTAAAATGATTGAATCTTGAGTATAATTTTAGAAGACTTGATGGGATTCCTCATTTAGGGAGTGAAGTGGACTTGGTGAGAGAGTTTACTGATGTAAACAGCATATTAAGAATCTAGAGTGGGAGTATGATGATAGATAAGCAAATCAAAATTTCTCAAATAGCCTGTGTGATCATATGGGACCTGAGTCACTACCCTTTTCCTTACTCCTTGTGGAGTGGGGTATGGCTGCCTGCTATTGTTCAGACTTATCAGGTAGAATCTTTACTCAAAGCATTTACTCTTGTTCTTTTTATAAGCACAATACTTGCCCTCCATTTAAGCAAGTGACTTCCTTCCTCACTTTAAGGTCACCTGTCACCTAGTGAGTGAGGCAAGGAAAAAGATCATAATTCTTACTGTCTTACCACAATCCCCAGTGTAGTACTTACTATATTGGCTCCACCAGGTGATGTGCAGAGAGGAGAGAGGGAAAACTAAATATAAGTAAGATTTCTTATTCTCCAGATACCATTTCACAAATTTCGGCTTCCGCTAGCTTCATGAAGGAAAAATGTAAGTCTACTTCTACAGTTCTTTGACTTGATAAATCCATGGTGACATTCATCTCCCTGAGCTAGTGAGAAGTAGAGGTCAAGGAGAGTTGGGAACTGATTCTGTTAATCTTGACAATTTTTTTGCTCAATTAATTTCCCTGCTTTTTGATAGGGGCTTTTAAAAATTTATATTGAAATATTGTGGGATTACAATTATCTCCACATAATGTGAAATGCTAGAAAATATGTATCAAAAAGCAGCATTTTGAGATTCTGACATTTCTGAACAAATTGTTCAGGCAATTTGTTGATTTAGTCATCTCTTTCTGATTGAGGAAACTAAGAATAACTATCTTAGAAGGACTGAAAGTCAAGAATTCACTGTTAAACTATTTAAATCTGATCGACTCCACTCATGGACATCACCATATGTTCAATAGCAAAATCAGATTGATTTTATTCTTTGCAGCTAAAAATGGAGAAGCTCTATACAGTCAGCCAAAATAAGACAAGGTGATAACTGTAGCTCAGATAAATGAACACCTTATTGAAATCTTCCAACTTAAATTGAAAAAAGTAGGGAAAACCACTACACCATTCAGGTATGACTTAAATCAAATCACTTATGGTTATAGAGTAGAAGTGACAAATAGACTCAAAGAGTTAGATCTGGTAGACAGGTTTCCTGAAGAACAATGGCCAGAGGTTCGTGACATTGTACAGGAGACAGTGATGAAGACTATCTCCAAGAAAAATAAATGCAAAAAGGCAAAAGGGTTGCCTGAGGAGGCCTTACAAATAGCTGAGAAAAGAAGAAAAGCAAAAGTCAAAGGGGAAAAGAAAAGACATCTATTTGCACGCAGAGTTTCAGAGAACAGCAAGGAAAAATAAGAAAGATTTACTAGGTGAACATGACAAAGAAATTGAGGCAAACAATAGAATGGGAAAGACGAGAGCTCTCTTCAAGAAAATTAGAGCTAACAAGGGAATATTTCATAAAAAGATAGGCACAATAAAGGACAGATATGGTATGTACCTAACAGCAGCCAAAGATATTAAGAGAAGGTGGCAAGAATACACAGAAGGACTTTATTTTAAAAATATATATATATATATATATATACAATTAATGATCCAAATAAGTACGATGGTGTGATCATTCTCTTATGCCAGACATGCTGGAGTCCAAAATCAAACAGGCCTTAGGAAGGGGCAATATGAACAAAACTAGTGGATGTGATAGAATTACAGATGAGCTGTTTCAAATCCTAAAAGAGGATGCTATGCAAGTGCTACACTCAATATGCCAGCAAATTTGGAAATCTCTGCAGTGGCTCCAGGATAGGAAAAGGTGTTTTCATTTCAATCCCAAAGAAAGGCAATGCCAAAGAATGTTCAAACTGCCACACAATTGCACTCATCTCTCATGCTAACAAAGTATGCTCAAAATTCTCTAAGGAATGCTTCAGCAGTGCATGAATAATGAACTTGCAAATGTTCAAACTGGATTTAGAAAAGACAGAGGATTCAGAGATCCAATTGTCAACATCCATTAGGTCATAGAAAAAGCAAGAGAATAGCAGAAAAACAGCGACTGCTGCTTTATTCATTATGCCAAAGCCATTGACTACACAATGATCACAGCATACTGTGAAAAATTCTTCAAGAGATGGGACTACCAGACAACCTAACCTGCCTCTAGAGAAAGCTGTGTGCAAGTCAAGAAGCAACAGTTAGAACTGGACACGGAAAATGAGACTGGTCTCAAAGTGGGAAAGGAGTATTTCAAGCATATATATTGTCATCTTGATTATTTAACTTATATGCAGAGTACATTATGTGAAATGCTTGGCTAGATGAAGCACAAGTTGGAGTCAAGAATGCCAGGGGAAATATCAATAACATCAGATACACAGATGACACCACCCTTATGGTAGAGAGTGAAGAACTAAATAGCCACTTGATGAAAGTGAAAGAGGAGAATGAAAAAGTTGGCTTAAAACTTAATACTTAGAAAAACTAAGATCATGGCATCTGGTCCCATCAGTTCAGTTCAGCTCAGTCGCTGAGTCATGTCCAACTTTTTGAGATCCCATGAACCGCAGCACGCCAGGCTTCCCTGTCTAACATCAACTCCTAGAGTCCATGCAAACCCATGTCAACTGAGTAAGTGATGTCATCCAATCATCTCATCCTCTGTCATCCCCTTCTCCTCCTGTCCACAATCTTTCCCAGGATCAGGGTCTTTTCAAATGAATCAGCTCTTCACATCAGGTGGCCAAAATATTGGAGTTTCAGCTTCAACATCAGTCCTTCCAATGAACACCCAGGACTGATCTCCTTTAGGATGGACTGGTTGGATCTCCTTGCAGCCTAAGGGACTATCAAGAGTCTGCTCCAATATCACAGTTCAAAAGCATCAATTCTTCAGACCTCAGATTTCTTTACAGTCCAACACTCACATCCATACATGACCACTGGAAAAACCATAGCCTTGACTAGACGGACCTTTTTTGACCAAGTAATGTCTCTGCTTTTTAATATGCTGTCTAGGTTGGTCATAACTTTCCTTCCATGGAGTAAGCATATTTTAATTTCATGGCTGTAATCATCTGCAGTGATTTTGGAGTCCAGAAAAATAAAGTCAGGCATTGTATCCACTGTTCCCCATCTATTTCCCATGAAGCAGTGGGACTGGATGCCATGATTTTCTTTTGCTGAATGCTGAGCTTTAAGCCAACTTTTCCACTCTCCTCTTTCACCTTCATCAAGAGGTTTTTTAGCTCCTCTTCACTTTCTGCCATAAGGGTATCATCTGCATATCTAAGATTATTGATATTTCTCCCAGCAATCTTAGGTTTACCTGGTGGTGCAGAGGTTGAAGCGTCTGCCTGCAATGCAGGAAACCTGGGTTCGATCCCTGGGTCGGGAAGATCCCCTGGAGAAGGAAATAGCACCTCACTCCAGTATTCTTGCCTGGAGAATCCCATGGACGGAGGAGCTTGGTGGGCTATAGTCCATGGGTCACAAAGAGTCGGACATGACTGAGCGACTTCACTTCACTTCGCTTCACTTCACTTCATTTCACTTCACTTCAGCAATCTTGATTCCAGCTTGTCTTTCTTCCAGTCCAGTGTTTCTCATGATGTACTCTGCATATAAGTTAAAAAAGCAGGGTGATAATATACAGCCTTGACGTACTCCTTGTCCTATTTAGAACCAATCTGTTGTTCCATGTCCAGTTCTAACTGTTTCTTCCTGACCTGCATACAGATTTCTCAAGAGGCAGGTTAGGTGGTCTGGTATTTGAGCATTATTTGGCATTGCCTTTCATTGGGGATGGAATGAAAACACTTTTTCCAGACCTGTGGCCACTGCTGAGTTTTCCAAATTTGCTGGCATATTGAGTGCAGCACTTTCACAGCATCATCTTTCAGGATATGAAATAGCTCAACTGTAACCCCATCATCTCCACTAACTTTGTTCATAATGATGCTTCCTAGGCCCATTTTTCACATTCCAGGATGTCTGACTATAGGTGATTGATCACACCATCATGATTATCTGGGTTGTGAAGATCTTTTTTGTTCAGTTCTTCTGTGTATTCTTACCACCTCTTCTTAACATCTTCTGCTTCTGTTAGGTCCCTTCCATTACTGTCTTTTATTTAGCCCGTCTTTGAATGACATGTTCCCTTGCTAGCTCTAATTTTCTTGAAGAAATATCTAGTATTTTGCATTCTATTCTTTTCCTCTATTTCTTTGCATTGATCACTGAGAAAAGCTTTCTTATCTCTCCTTGCTATTCATTGGAACTCTGTATTCAAATGGTTGTATCTTTCCTTTTCTCCTTTAATTTTCACTCCCCTTCTTTTCTCAGCTATTTGTAATGCCCCCTCAGATAGCCTTTTTTTTTTTTTTTTTAGTAAGACCAGAAACTATAAAACTCCTAGAGGAGAACATAGGCAAAACACTCTCAGACATAAATCACAGCAGAATCCTCTATGATTCCCCTCCCAGAATACTGGAAATAAAAGCAAAAATAAACAAATGGGATCTAATTAAAATTAAAAGCTTCTTCACAACAAAGGAAACTATAAGTAAGGTGAAAAGACTGCCTTCTGAATGGGAGAAAACAATAGCAAATGAAGAAACTGACAAACAACTAATCTCAAAAATATACAAGCAACTTATGCAGCTCAACTCCAGAAAAATAAATGATCCAATCAAAAAATGGGCCAAAGAACTAAATAGGCATTTCTCTAAAGAAGACATACGGATGGCTAACAAACACAAGAAAATATGTTCAACATCACTCATTATCAGAGAAATGCAAATCAAAACCTCAATGAGGTACCATTTCACACTAGTCAGAATGGCTACAAGTAACAAATGCTGGAGAGAGTGTGGAGAAAAGGGAAACCCTCTTACATTGTTGGTGCGAATGAAAACTAGTACAGCCACTATGGAGAACAGTGTGGAGATTCCTTTAAAAATTGCAAATAGAACTGCTTTATGACCCAGCAATCCCACTGCTGGGCATACACGCCAAGGAAACCAGAATTGAAAGAAAAACGTGTATCCCAATGCTCATCACAGCACTATTTATAATAACCAGGACATGGAAACAACCTAGATGTCCATCATCAGATGAATGGATAAGAAAGCTGTGGTACATATACACAATGGAGTATTACTCAGCCACTAAAAAGAATACATTTGAATCAGTTCTAATGAAGTGGGTGAAACTGGAGCCGATTATACACAGTGAAGTAAGCCAGAAAGAAAAACACCAATACTGTATACTAACACATGTATATGCAATTTAGAAAGATGATAATGATAAGCCTATATGCGAGACAGCAAAATAGACACAGATGTATAGAATGGACTTTTAGAGTCTGTGGGAGAGGTAGAGGGTGGAATGATTTGGGAGAATTGCATTGAAACATGTATACTATCAGGTAAGAAATGAATTGCCAGTCTATGTTCGATACAGGATGCGGGATGCTTGGGCTGGTGCATGGGAATGATCCAGAGAGATGATATGGGATGGGAGGTGGGAGGGGGGTTCAGAATTGGGAACTCATGTACACCCGTGGATGATTCATGTCAATGTATGGCAAAATCAGTACAGTATTTTAAAGTAAAATAAAGTGAAAATAAAAATTAAAAAAAATTAAAGTATACTTGCTTCCCAGAAAAATAGTTATGACCAACCTTGAAATGTTATTAAAAAGCTGAGATATTACTTTGTCAACAAAGGTCTGTCTAGTTGAGGCTATGGTTTTTCCAGTAATTGTGTGTGGATGTAAGAGTTGGACTATAAAGAAAGCTGAACACTGAAAATTGATGCTTTTGAATTGTGGTGTTGGAGAAGACTCTTGAGAGCCCCTTGGACTGCACAGAGATTCAACCAGTTCATCCTAAAACTAACCAGTCCTAGGTGTTCTTTGGAAGGTGTTCAACATCATGTTGAAGCTGAAACTCCAATACTTTGGCCACCTGATGCGAAGAACTGACTCATTGGAAAAAAAAACCATGATGTGGGGAAAGATTGAAGATGGAGAAGAAGGGGATGACAGAGGATGAGATGGTTGAAGCTGAAACTCCAATACTTTGGCCACCTGATGTGAAGAACTGACTCATTGGAAAAAACCCTGATGTGGGGAAAGATTGAAGATGGGAAAAGAAGGGGATGACAGAGAATGAGATGGTTTGATGCCATCACCCATCACCCAGTAAGTTTGAGTAAATCCCGGGAGTTGGTGTTGCACAGGGAGGCCTGGCATCATGCAGTCCATGAGGTCACAAAGAGCTGGACACGACTGAGTGACTGAATTGGACTGATTGTTAAGTCTAGACAATAGATTGAAGTATGCTGAAGTACAGTAATAGCAATGGAGACATGTTAACCTAGAATAAATAAAAGCATATTTTAGAGGTGGGATTGACAGATTCAGTGTTTAGTGTTGGTGGTGAGTAAAAGATTAAAAAGAAAATTGTTGTTCAGATTATTGGTAAAACACATGTATTTGTTTCAGCCTTTCCTTCCTCCCTCCCTTTCTTCCTTCCTTCCCATTTGCTGAAGCCTTTAAGAACATAAGGTACTCTTTTAGAGCATTGGAATACAATGATGACCAAAATAAAGTCCCTGCTCTGAAGCAATTTGCATTTCAAAAGAAGGGAGAAACAATAGTAACTAAAAATAGAATTATGCAAGATTAGAATGTGCTGAGCACTAGGATAGAGGATGAAGATAGTGTGGTGGTTCCTTTGCTAAAGAAATGGTATCTGGAACAAGAACTACATGAAGATGATGAATGAGTCTTTTAATGTTGGCATGCTAGGCGTGTATTTCAGAGAAAAAGGCAAAGTATAAAAGTCTTGGGATTGGAGGGTTCAAGGATAATGGTTTCATTAATATGAGTGTTACTAGTTCTTTTTTCTGACTGAGCCTTTTCTTTTCCTTTCTCTCAAAAGTCCAAGTACATAATTAAGCAAAAACAATCAAGCTTGCCTTGTTGGTCATTGTATTTCTCTTAACAGGATTCCTGACAGAAATTTGGATTCCAATAATCAGTTTTGCCCAAATTAATCCCTCTTTTTCTAGCAAAAGCAGTGTTTTATTAAAAAAAAAAAAAACTCACATATTATTTATTTAAACTTAGATTCACTCATAAGTAATTTATTTTTCCTGGCTCCCGTCCACTCCCTTGTGAATCACTGCTTCCTTGAACCCTCAGGGGATTCAGCATATTCCTGTCCAGCTGGATCTTTGCTACCTGAGTACAAACTTGCCTTAACTTAGCTCATCTTAAAAAGAAAAATAAAAGCAAAAGCAAACAAACAAAATAACCCACTTGGTTCCAACATGCCTGACAAATATTGCCCATTTGTATGATATCCTTCATAGTAAAGCTGTCGAAAGAGTTGATTATGGCCACTAATTCCTCATGTTCTATTTGTTCTTTGTGACTTTTGTCAATTTAGTTTTCTGTTTTTCCTTTCAGTATTGAAAAGGTCTGTTGATTTTATTACTTTGAAACATATAATTTTGACCTTAAGATGTGTTTTATCTTTTCCTAGTTAGTACATATCTTTGTAATCACAAATTTCTGATCAAAATCCTGGCTCCCTATATCTTTTATGTGTTTACTCATTCAATCATCACCACAACTTCAAAACAGATACTATTACTATCATCCATACAAAATAAATAAGGAAAGCATAGAGCATAAGTTACTTCCCCAAGGTCAAAAAACTAGTGAAAGGAGAAGTAGAGATTCACCTGTAGACAGTCTGGCTTCAGAGGCAATATTTCTTCATTAAGGCCTATCTTCTACTTTTTTTTGGTTTATTCTATAGCTTTTACATTTTAACATTTAAAGTTGGATATTTAGCCACTTATTTTTAACCCTTTCTCCTTTTTGTTGAATATAAAATGTAAGCCTCAGTGCTCCCAACTGAGTTATATTTTAGTTATATTCCATAAGTTTTCATAGGCAATATTTTTTTTAAATCAACCTTATTCGCTAATATTCATTTTGATTTTTGCTTGGATCTGTTAATTATTTAGAATGATTATTTTAAATTTCTAAGATCATGGGAGTTTCCTGTTTATCTAGTTTTTTTGCTAGATTTTTAACTTGGAAGAATTTTTCCCAGGCAATGCTGCCTGTGTGATGCTTACCTTGGAAAATTGATTGAGGCTTGCTGTATAGCTCAAGATAAAGCCAATTTTCATAAATATTCTAGTATGTTTGAAAAATTTTATTGAATCTCCATTGTTTTGAACAATGCCTTTATACCCGGGCTTCCCTGGTGGCTCAGAAGTTAAAGTGTCTGCCTGCAATGTGGGAGACCTGGGTTCGACCCCTGGGTCGGGACGATCTCCTGGAGAAGGAAATGGAAACCCACTCCAGTATTCTTGCTTGAAGAATCCCATGGATGGAGAATCCCATGAACAGAGAATCCCCATGGAGGAGCCTGGTGGGCTACAGTTCATGGGGTCACAAAGAGTCGGACACGACGAAGCAACTTAATTTTCACTTTTATGTTTGAAAAATTTTATTGAATTTCCATTGTTTAATCTAATGTCTTTAACATGTTCAATTGTATTTATTTCATTGATTGTGTTCTTTAAATCTCCATTATTCTTACTAACACTTGACTTGTTTGATACACCAGTTACTGAGATAGCTAAATTAAATATCCAAATGTTGGTGCACATTTTCTACAACTTTTGTTGTTTTATAAATATTTATACTGTATGTTCTGGAAATTATTTTAATGTGTATACAAGTGAATAGATTTTATATAAACTAGGTGAATTGGAATTTCATCATCATGCAGTGTCACTTTGGGCTTCCAGGTGGCTCAGTGATGAAGAATCCACCTGCCAATCTAAGGGACATTGAGTTTGATCTCTGGGTTGGGAACATCCCCTGGAAGAGGAAATAGCAACCCATTTTAGTATTTTTGCCTGAAAAATCCCATAGACAGAGAAGTCCATGAGGTTGCAAAGAATCAGACATGGCTGAGCATGCACAAACACAGTGACACTTTATCTTCCATGATTCTTTGTTTGATTAGAGACTACTTTGTCTGATATCAATAAAATTAAATAGGTTTTTCTTTTTGTTAATATTTTCCTTTTAAAAATTTTACTGTTTTTTGTAGGTTTTAATTGTTTAACATTACTTTTGTAGAGAGCTGATAGCAAACTTTGTCTACAAAGTGGAAACATTTTGTGTTTTTTTAGAAAGTTTAATACAATTATATTTATTGTCAATTTATCATTTTATTTTATGCTTTATCTCAGTTAATGCATATTTCACTTTACCTCTCATTTCTTGATCTCGCTTGCATTGAACATATTATTTTTATCATTTTCCCTTTACTATTTGAAAAGCTATAAACGTTTATTTTATTTTACATTCTTTTTATCCTAAAAATTATAAACATGTATAGTTAACATTTAGACTTTCAAATTCATCAATATATTATTCTCGCTGATAGTACAAGGACTTTAATAAGCTTAACATCCATAACCTCTTCTTGGTTTATATATTGTTGTTGAGGTTTTGCTCCTTTAAAAAGAAAATCCACAGGATAGTCTTATTACTGTGGTTTTGTTATGCCCAGGTCGCAAAATCTCCCAATGACTACCAGGGAGCTGGCATCTGATGCAAAGCAAGACAGTCTTATTACCAAGCTCGAGCTGGGGTTCCCACCATTACCAGCACAACGGCTAAGGAGAGGAGCCTCAAACTCTGGGTTTTACTGCTTATATAGGGTATTCTCATGTGAAAAATATTACCTTCTGTGGAAGGGTTAGGTGTTGGGTTCTGATTAGTTTTCATTTCCTGGGCTGGCCATGGGTTCTGATTGGTTCCCATTTCCTGGGCTTAATTCGAATTTCCTGGGCAGGTCATAAGTCCTGAATGTAAAGTCAGGAAATCTTGATCTGGGATCTGATTGGCTCGCAGATGCTGGGGTGAGGTCAGGTGATTTCCAAAGACTCTTTACTCAGAACTCTAAAATTGAGTCTCTTTTTAACAAAATGGGATGGCTTAGGTTCTTCAGTTTCAAATATTTTATCATACTTGTGGGTCATTAGATTCTATGATACTTTATTTTTTCTTAAGAAAGGAAAAATGGTAATAAGGAAAATAAATTCATGAACTTTTCACAAGGCTTTATTTATTAAATTTAAATGAGCATTTTATTTTGAGATTATTCCTTTATCATATTTTAATTTTATGTGTTCTTATATGTATTATTACATGTATACTTTCATTTATACTTTTATATTCATGATGGGAAAATTGTTTTAAGATAATTATTTAGGTGTGGGAATGTGTGAGAAATTTTATTTGCCTTTTAATCCAAAATCACAACATCATCATTGTTATTTGTCAATTTATCTCTCTTCAGTTCAGTTCAGCTAACTTCAGTTCAGTAGCTCAGTCGTGTCCAACTCTGTGCAACGCCATGAATCACAGTGTGTCAAGCCTCCCATTCCATCACCATCTCCTGGAGTTCACTCAAGCTCACATTCAAGTCGTTGATGTAATCCAGCCATCTCATCCTCTGTTGTCCTCTTTTTCTCTTACCCCTAATCCCTCCCAGTATCAGAGTATTTTCCAATGAGTCAACTCTTTGCATGAGGTGACCAAAGTATTGGAGTTTCAGTTTTAGCATCATTCCTTCCAAAGAAATCCCAGGGCTGATCTCCTTCAGTATGGACTGGTTGGATCTCCTTGCAGTCCAAGGGACTCTCAAGAGTCTTCTCCAACACCACGGTTCAAAAGCATCAATTCTTGGGTTCTTAGCTTTCTTCACAGTTCAACTCTCACATCCATACATGACCACAGGAAAAACAATAGCCTTGACTAGACGGACCTTTGTTGGCAAAGTAATGTCTCTGCTTTTGAATATGCTATCTAGTTTGGTTATAAACTTTCTTCCAAGGAGTAAGCATCTTTTAATTTCATGGCTGCAGTCATCATCTGCCATGATATTGGAGCCCCTCAAAAGAAAGTCTGACAATATTTTCACTGTTTCTCCATCTATTTCCCATGAAGTGACAGGATCAGAAGCCATGATCTTTGTTTTCTGAATGTTGAGCTTTAAGCCAACTTTTTCCTTTTCCTCTTTCACTTTCATCAAGAGGCTATTTAGTTCCTCTTCACTTTCTGCCATAAGTGTAGTGTCATCTGCATATCTGAGGTTATTGATATTTCTCCCAGCAATCTTGATTCCAGCTTGTGCTTCATCCAGCCCAGAGTTTCTCATGATGTATTTTGCATAGAAGTTAAATAGGCAGGGTGATAATATACAGCCTTGACATGCTTCTTTTCCTATTTGGAACCAGTGTGTTGTTCCACGTCCAGTTCTAACTTGATTCCCGACCTGCATATAGGTTTCTCAAGAGGCAGGTCAGGCAGTCTGGTATTCCCAGCTCTTTCAGCATTTTCCAGTTTCTTGTGATCCACACAGTCAAAGACTTTGGCATAGTCAATAAAGCAGAAATAAATATTTTTCTGAAACTCTCTTGCTCTTTCGATAATCCAGCAAATGTTGGCAATTTGACCTCTGGTTTCTCTGCCTTTTCTAAAACCAGCTTGAACATCTGGAAGTTCATGGTTCACTTATTGCTGAAGCCTGGCTTGAAGAATTTTGAGCATTACTTTACTAGCATGTGAAATGAGTGCAATTGTGTGTTAGTTCGAACATTCTTTGGCATTGCCTTTCTCTGGGACTGGAATAAAAACGGACATTTTCCAGGCCTGTGGCCACTGCTGAGTTTTCCAAATTTGCTGTCGTGTTGAGTGCAGCACTTTCACAGCATTATCTTTCAGGATTTGAAACAACTCAACTAGAATTCCATCACCTTCACTAGCTTTGTTCACAGTGATGCTTTCAAAAGCCCAATTGATTTCACATTTCAGGATGTCTGGCTCTAGATGAGTGATCACAGCATTGTGATTATCTTGGTCTTGAAGATCTTTTTTTGCACAGTTCTTCTGTGTATTCTTGCCATCTCTTCTTAATATCTTCTGCTTTTATTAGGTTCATACCATTTCTGTCCTTTATTGAGCCCATCTTTGCATGAATTATTCCCTTGATGTCTCTAATTTTCTTAAATAAATCTCTAGTGTTTCCTATTCTGTTGTTTTTCTCTATTTCTTTGCATTGATCTCTGAGGAAGGCTTTCTTAAATATTCTTGCTATTCTTTGGAATTCTGCATCCAGATGCTTGTATCTTTCCTTTTCTTGTTTGCTTTTTGCTTCTTTTCTTTTCACAGCTATTTGTAAGGCCTCTTCAGAAAGCCATCTTACTTTTCTTGCATTTCTTTTCCATGGGGATGGTCTTGATCCCTGTCTCCTGTACAATGTCATAAACCTTCACCCATAATTCATCAGGCACTCTATCTATCAGATCTAGGCCCTTAAACATATTTCTCACTTCCTCTGTATAATCATAAGGGATATGATTTAGGTCATACCTGAATGGTCTAGAGGTTTTCCCTACTTTCTTCAATTTAAGTCTGAATTTGGCAATAAGGAGTTCATGATCTGAGCCACAGTCTGCTCCTGGTCTTGTTTTTGTTAACTGTATAGAGCTTCTCTATCTTTGGCTGCAAAGAATATAATCAATCTGATTTTGGCGTGGACCATCTGGTGATGTACATGTGTAGAGTCTTCTCTTGTGTTGTTGGAAGAGGGTGTTTGCTATGACCAGTGCAATTTCTTGGCAAAACTCAATTAGTTTTTGCCTGCCTCATTCCGCATTCCAAGACAAAATTTGCCTGTTACTCCAGGTGTTTCTTGATTTTATACTTTAGCATTTCAGTCCCCTATATTGAAAAGGACATCTTTTTTGAGTGTTAGTTCTAAAAGGTCTTTTAGGTCTTCATAGAACCATTCAGCTTCAGCCTCTTCAGCATTACTGGTTGGGGTATAGACTTGGATTACCATGATATTGAATGGTTTGCCTTGAAGAGAGATCATTCTATCGTTTCTGAGATTGCATCCAAATACAGCATTTTGGAATCTTTTGTTGACCATGATGGCTACTCCATTTCTTCTAAGAAATTCCTGCCCATAGTAGTAGATATAATGGTCATCTGATTTAAATTCACCCATTCCAGTCCATTTTAGTTTGCTGATTCCTAGAATGTTGATGTTCACTTTTGCTATCTCCTGTTTGACCACTTCAAATTTGCCTTGATTCATGGACCTGACATTCCAAGTTCCTATGCAATATTGTTCTTTACAGCATTGGATCTTGCTTCTATCAGCAGTCACATCCACAACTGGGTATTGTTGCAATGATGTGCTGAGAACGGGTGGCTGCGAAGATGCACAGAGTGCGTGTGGCTGCAATGAAGCACAGAGCGTGGCGGAGAGGAGCTAGCCCACGTTCGAGGTCAAGGACACAAGTCGGGAGGACCTGATGCCCAAAGGGCAGCAAGTGAGAGGAGCTACCCCACGTCTGAGGTCAGGGGCGGCAGCCAAAAGAATTTGTCCCACATCCAAGGTCAGGGGCGGTGACCTAGAGTGCCAGGCTGTGATAGCACTGGAGTAGCTAAGAGGAGCTACCCCCACCAGAGGCCAGGGGCAGAGGCCAGAAGGAGCTGCCCCATGGCCGAGGCCAGGGGTGGCAGCCAGAAGGAGCGACCGCATGTCCAAGGATCGGTGGCTGCACGGGCACTGGAGGGGCGAGAGGAGCTATTCCACATTCAAGGTCGGGAGGGGAGATGGTGAGGAGATACCCCTCGTCTAAGGTAAGGAGTAGCAACTGCACTTTGTTGGAGCAGCCGTGAAGAGCTACCCCATGTCCAAGGTAAGAGAAACCTGAGTAAGATGGTAGGTGTTGCAAGAGGGCAGACACACTGAAACCATAATCACAGAAAATTAGTCAATCTAATCACATTAGGACCACAGCCTTGTCTAACTCAATGAAACTAAGCCATGCCCTGTGGGGCCATCCAATACAGGCAGGTCATGGTGGAGAGGTTTGACACAGTGTGGTCCACTGGAGAAGGGAATGGCAAACCACTTCAGTATTCTTGCCTTGAGAACCCCATAAACATTATGAACAGTATGAAAAGGCCATACTGCCTATACTGCCTTATGATGCAGCAATCCCACAGCTGGGCATACACACTGAGGAAACCAGAATTGAAAGAGACATGTGGTGCCTCAATGTTCATTGTAGCAGTGTTTATCATAGCCAGGACATGGAAGCAACCTAGATGTCCATCAGCAGAAGAATGGATAAGAAAGCTGTGGTACATATACATAATGGAGTATTACTCAGCCATTAAAAATAATACATTTAAATCAGTTCTAATGAGGTGGATGAAACTGGAGCGATTATGCAGAGTGAAGTAAGCCAGAAAGAAAAACACCAATACAGTATACTAACACATATATATGCAATTTAGAAAATCTTCTCTTGTGTTGTTGGAAGAGGGTGTTTGCTATGACCAGTGCAATTTCTTGGCAAAACTCAATTAGTTTTTGCCTGCCTCATTCCGCATTCCAAGACAAAATTTGCCTGTTACTCCAGGTGTTTCTTGATTTTATACTTTAGCATTTCAGTCCCCTATATTGAAAAGGACATCTTTTTTGAGTGTTAGTTCTAAAAGGTCTTTTAGGTCTTCATAGAACCATTCAGCTTCAGCCTCTTCAGCATTACTGGTTGGGGTATAGACTTGGATTACCATGATATTGAATGGTTTGCCTTGAAGAGAGATCATTCTATCGTTTCTGAGATTGCATCCAAATACAGCATTTTGGAATCTTTTGTTGACCATGATGGCTACTCCATTTCTTCTAAGAAATTCCTGCCCATAGTAGTAGATATAATGGTCATCTGATTTAAATTCACCCATTCCAGTCCATTTTAGTTTGCTGATTCCTAGAATGTTGATGTTCACTTTTGCTATCTCCTGTTTGACCACTTCAAATTTGCCTTGATTCATGGACCTGACATTCCAAGTTCCTATGCAATATTGTTCTTTACAGCATTGGATCTTGCTTCTATCAGCAGTCACATCCACAACTGGGTATTGTTGCAATGATGTGCTGAGAACGGGTGGCTGCGAAGATGCACAGAGTGCGTGTGGCTGCAATGAAGCACAGAGCGTGGCGGAGAGGAGCTAGCCCACGTTCGAGGTCAAGGACACAAGTCGGGAGGACCTGATGCCCAAAGGGCAGCAAGTGAGAGGAGCTACCCCACGTCTGAGGTCAGGGGCGGCAGCCAAAAGAATTTGTCCCACATCCAAGGTCAGGGGCGGTGACCTAGAGTGCCAGGCTGTGATAGCACTGGAGTAGCTAAGAGGAGCTACCCCCACCAGAGGCCAGGGGCAGAGGCCAGAAGGAGCTGCCCCATGGCCGAGGCCAGGGGTGGCAGCCAGAAGGAGCGACCGCATGTCCAAGGATCGGTGGCTGCACGGGCACTGGAGGGGCGAGAGGAGCTATTCCACATTCAAGGTCGGGAGGGGAGATGGTGAGGAGATACCCCTCGTCTAAGGTAAGGAGTAGCAACTGCACTTTGTTGGAGCAGCCGTGAAGAGCTACCCCATGTCCAAGGTAAGAGAAACCTGAGTAAGATGGTAGGTGTTGCAAGAGGGCAGACACACTGAAACCATAATCACAGAAAATTAGTCAATCTAATCACATTAGGACCACAGCCTTGTCTAACTCAATGAAACTAAGCCATGCCCTGTGGGGCCATCCAATACAGGCAGGTCATGGTGGAGAGGTTTGACACAGTGTGGTCCACTGGAGAAGGGAATGGCAAACCACTTCAGTATTCTTGCCTTGAGAACCCCATAAACATTATGAACAGTATGAAAAGGCCATACTGCCTATACTGCCTTATGATGCAGCAATCCCACAGCTGGGCATACACACTGAGGAAACCAGAATTGAAAGAGACATGTGGTGCCTCAATGTTCATTGTAGCAGTGTTTATCATAGCCAGGACATGGAAGCAACCTAGATGTCCATCAGCAGAAGAATGGATAAGAAAGCTGTGGTACATATACATAATGGAGTATTACTCAGCCATTAAAAATAATACATTTAAATCAGTTCTAATGAGGTGGATGAAACTGGAGCGATTATGCAGAGTGAAGTAAGCCAGAAAGAAAAACACCAATACAGTATACTAACACATATATATGCAATTTAGAAAGATGGTAATGATAACCTTGTATGTGAGACAGCAAAAAAGACACAGATGTATAGCAGTCTTTTGAACTCTGGGAGAGAGAGAGGGTGGGATGATTTTGGAGAAGGGCATTGAAACATGTATAATATGTATGAAATGAATCTCCAGTCCAGGTTCGATGGATGATACTGGATATTTGGGGCTGGTGCACTGGGACAACCCAGAAGGATAGTATGGGGAGGGAGGGATGAGGGGGATTTAGGATGGAAAACACGTGTATCCCTGTGGTGGATTCTTGTTGATGCATGACAAAACCAATACAATATTGTGAAGTAATTAACCTCCAATTAAAATTTAAAAATTTATATTAAAAAAAGAATCTTTAAAAAAATCATTAAGTAAGAATGAAAGTAATCACAAATGGAAATTTCAACTTTCAAGGAGAAATGAGAACAGAAATGGATACATTCTAAAGAATATACCCTGACATCAATTCTCTGGCTGAACAATTTCCAAAATGGTTTCTCAAATACTTCTTTTATCTACTCTATGAAAATTCCAATAAGATCTAATAATTGATAAACAGTAACGTGAGTAACTAGATTTTTGCCATTTTTTTGTTACTTGCTTTTTAAAACCATGTCTTTTTTTTTTTTTTTTTTACTCTACCAAAGAAAATTATTCACATAGTAATTAAGGGACCATGGGCAAAACTTTAGATGAAGACAGAAGATGATAGGGAAAGGAAGAGCTAATTGAGGAAGTTAGACAAAATTTTGGTACGACCAAATGAGAAAGCAACAGACATCGATAACAGTGTGATTATTTTGCTGCAACAAATTGAAATTTCATTTCTCCTTTAGCTTCTACAGGAATAGTTCCTCTACTGGGGTGTTCATTTACTTATCCCTTGAATTTGAAACATAATATGTGGTCAATCAATAACAACTAAATTGAGAATAGAGATGAGCAGCTAACCTGGTTCAAAGCTATTTTCCTTTACAGCTTTTTGCTTTCTTTTGTCAAGTTTCTTTCCATTCTGTGTTGATTAAAATTTTCCTCCAAATCAGTACTAAACCAATTCTGACCCCAAGTCACACAAAGATATAAACTGCAGACAAAATTTAGCTCATACACCTCCTTACACTTTAAGTGAAGATTTTCTAGAAATATCAATAGCATGAGACAAAGACTCTGTATATCTACAGAATAAGATACTATTCAGTTTGTTAATATATACTTACTATTCTAATTGAAACAGTTAATTACTATTTATGTATTAATCAAAGTACCATTCTGTTGGACTTGTATTTATTCTACAATATTGCCCAGTCATGTCTGACTCTATGTCCCCATGGACTGCAGCATGACAGGCCTCCCTGTCCCTTGCCATCTCCTGAAGTTTGCCCAATTTCATGTCCATTGCACTGGTGATTCCATCCAGCCATCTCATCCTCTGATGCTCTCTTATCCTTCTGGCCTCAATCTTTCCCAACATCAGGGACTTTTTCCAGTGTGTTCACTGTTCACATCATATGACCAAAGTACTGGATCTTCAGCTTCAGCATCAGTTATTCCAGTGAATATTCAAGGTTGATTTCCCTTAAGGTTGACCGATTTGATCTCTTTGCTGTCTAAGGGAATTTCAAGAGTTTTCACCACCACAATTCAAAGGCATCAATTCTTTAGCATTCTGCCTTCTTTATGGTTCAGCTCTTACAACACAGTGTGACCACTGGGAAAACCATCTCCTTAACTATAAGTACGTTTGTCTATATAAGCAAAGTAATGTCTGCTTTTCAACACACTATCTAGGTTTGTCATAGCTTTCCTGCCAGGAATTAATCATCTTCAGTGATTTTAGAACCCAAGAAGAGGACATCTGTAACTACTTCCATCTTTTTCCATTCTTTTTACCATGAAGTAATGGGGCCAGATGTCATAGTCTAGTTTTTGTTTGTTTGTTTGTTTTTAATATTTAGCATTAAGCTGGCTCTTTCACTCTCATCCTTCACCTTCATAAAGAGGCTCTTTAGTTCCTCTTCACTTTCTGCCATTAGAGTGGTATCATGCACATATCTGAGGTTGTTGACGTTTCTCCCACCTATCTTGATTCCATTTTGTAACTCATCCAGCCCAACATTTCTCATGATGCAATCAGCTTATAGGTTAAACAAACAGGATGACAACAGACAGTCCTGTCGTACACCTTTCTAAATCTTGAACCAATCATTTGTTCCATACAGTGTTCTGTTGCTTCTTGAAACACATACAGGTTTCTTAGGAGATAAGTAAGATGCTCTAGTATCCCAATCTCTTTAACAGCTTTCCACAGTTTGTTATGATCCACACAGTCAAAGGCTTTAGCAAAGTCAATGAAACAGAAGTAGATGTTTTTTTCTGGAATTCCCTAGCTTTCTCTATGATCCGATGAATGTTGGCAATTTGGTTTCTGGTTTCTCTTGAAACCCATTTTGGACATCTGGAAGTTCATGGCTTGCATAATGCTGAAGTCTAGCATGAAAGATTTTAAGCATAACCTTACTAGGATGGGAGGTGAGTGCAATTGTCCAATGTTTAACACATTATTTAGTGCCAACCTTCTTGGGAGGGATGAAGATTAACCTTTTCCAGTCCTGTGGTCACTGCTGGAATTGCTGACTTCCAGACTTTCGGACATATTGAATAAAAGACCTTGATGGCATCATCCTTTAGGTTTCTGAATAGCTCTACTGGAATTCCATGGCATCCACTAGCTTTATTAACAGCAATGCTTCCTTACACTCTAGAATGTCTGGCTCTGGATGACTGATCACATCATCATAGTAATCCGATTACTTAAGATCTTTTCTGCCTAGTTCTTCTGTGTATTACTTCCATCTTTTGATCTCTTCAGCATCTACTATGTCTCCACTGTTTCTGCCTTTTATTGTGCCTGTATGAGGTCAAAAAATAATAAAATAATGACTAAACATTAACTTATTTCTGCTCAGATAACTTTCTCAAAGATCATACTTAACAAGATTTATTTTTTTAATTAAAATTGTATTTTTTAGTTTAAAACAATTTAAAGGCAAATTTGTCTAGGGATAGATGCTATCTGTACCTCTTTGAGTTTTTTCCTTGGTTCTCTGAGAAATATGGAACATGGTTCTCTGAGCAAAAGTGAAATGACATGTATTATTATGGAATTTTGCATTTTACAGTTTATTTGCATAAATCAGAAAAAAGTATTTTTATAAATATACATAAGAAGTGTGAATAATATCATACATTAATTATTTCAAAAACTATTTGTAAGCATCTGTTCTGTGAAAGGTATCCTTAAATAGTGAGGATATATCAATAAATGAGATAAATTTCCACCTTTACAAAACTTAAAAATCATCTGATTGATCTAATTCAAGACTATTATATATGACTGATATTTTAGAATCTGTTGAAAAGTGTTTTTGAATTATATGATTCAGCCATACAACTGGAGTAACTTTTAAGGAAAAATTCTGAATTACTAAATCTGTGACTGACTATTAGTTTTATTTAAGCTGTAATAACACTATACAGAAGCTCATTTAGGAGCAAGACTTACCATAGTATTTCAGAGGAGTCAGGATCAAGATGTTAGAGCATAGGAAACAGAATTTACCTCCTTTCAAAGATACATTGAAAGGGCAGCTATAAGTGGAAAGATTCACATGGAACAGCTACTGAACACTGACATACTTAAGATGTCTGAAAAGACAAGAAAACCTCCCCTTAATTAGGCAGAAAAAAAGTAAAAAGAAAAAAATAAAAGAATCAGAATGGGGCCTGCACCCCCGGGAAGCAGATGGGAAGGACAAAAGATTCCTGCATCTTGGGAAGGCTCCTCATCAAGGATCCTTAGTGGATGAAGGGACAATTTCAGAGCCTAGGAGGAGACAGTAACAATCTGTTTATAGAAGGCAAAATGGAGAGTAACATGCACAGAGAGTTGGCACCAGCACTTTGTGCACCACAGCCTGAGACACTCCCCTCTTGATGATGATGGGAGAAAGGTGCAGAAATTGAGACCCTAAAGCTCTGTCCTAGGGTGAGGCCCATGTTTAGGTGTTAAAACAAGCTGAGAGGGGGCGGTCCTAAGATGGTGGAGGAATAGGACAGGGAGACCACTTTCTCCCTCACAAATTCATCAAAAGAACATTTCAAAGTAAATTCCACAAAAGAACTTCTGAATGCTGGCAGAGGACATCAGGCACCCAGGAAAGCAGATCATTGGCTTCAAAAGCTGGTAGGAAAAAATATAAAAGATGAAAAAAGAGACAAAGGAGGTAGGGAGGGAGGTCCGTCCCAGGAAGGGAGTCCCATCCCGGGAAGAGACTCTTAAGAAGAGAGGTTTCCAAACACCAGGAAACATTCTCACTGCTGAGTCTGTGGTGAGCCTTGGAAGCACAGAGGGCAACATAACAGGAAGGAAAAATAAATAATTAAAACCAACAGATTACAAGCCCAACAGTAACTCCCCCAGTGGAAACGCAGCGCAGATGCCTGCATCTGCCACTAGCAAGTGGGGGCTGGGCAGGGAGGTGCGTGAGGTGCAGGCTGCAGTGCTTGTTATGAAACGGGTCACGGGAGGCATGAGCAGCAGTACTTTTTTAAGAATTGGGCCGGAACACCCCACGCATAATGAAAATGAACTAACGGGCTAGCAAACCAGACTGTGGGATAGCTACTACACAAAACGTTCGAACATAAGACACCACCAAGACTGTGCACAGAAGAAAGGACAGAACAGAAATAGCCAGCTACAGAACATCCCCTTCTGGTGACAGGCAGCCAGAGTGGTAAGGGCTGGAAGGGGACAATCACAGCCCAGGAGATACATTACCTACAAAAATGCAAGCAGGCTTCTTTGCTAACTAAGACTTCTGGGGGTTCTGGACAGTCATCCATCTGAGGAGGGGTGCCAGCGATACACCCAGAAAACTGAGCAGCAGGGAAAGGTGATGAGTTGCAGCGACTGCGCTCGCCAAACTCCTGAGCTGCTCAGACCTGGGAAGGGCACAAAACACAGGCCCAACCGAATCTGCACCTCTGAGGGTTCCCTGAGCACCGAGCCCAAGCGGCTTAGACCAGGGAGGTGCATGAAGCCTAGGGCCTTCCTCAGACGGTTCCTGGTAGAACAACATAGAGACTGAGTGGTGTGTATCATGAACAGGGGCAGGCCCAACATGTATGAGACACTGCAAGCACACACCAGTGTTATTTGTTTACAACATCCCTCCCTCTCCACAGTGTGACTAAACAAGTGAGCCTAAAAAAATAAAAAAACTGTCCACCACCACCCTCCCTGTGTCAAGAAGGAAATCAGACAGTGAAGAGACCAGCAAACAGAAGAAGCTAAACAGAGGGAACTGCCTTGGATGTGACCCCACACTGTCCACAATACCAGAGAAAGGACTAGATATATCTTTACTATTTTTATGATCATTCATTCTTTTTGTGTGTGTGTGTTGATGTTGCTGCATGATTGTTTTTTCTTCATTTCTTTTTCTTCTTTTTTTAAACTCTCTTAAGTTTTTAAGTCCTCTATTTCTCTAATTTTTAGTTTTATAACCTACTGTTACTTTTCAAAAAAAAAAAGACCCTATTTTTAAAACAAACACTGTATATAGTATTCTTGTGGTTGTTGTTGTTTTTTAATGACTCTTGTGGTTTCTACTTCTTCTTCTTCTCTTTAATATTGTATTTTTGAAAATCCAATCTCTACTCCAGGTTTTTAATCTTTGCTTTTTGGTATTTATTGTCAATTTTGTATATCTAAAAACCTAATCTACAATTTTACCTGAGAGCGAAATTACTGGCTTGACCACTCTCTCCTCCTTTGGATTCCCCTTTTTCTCCACTAAGTGGCCTCTGTCTCTTCTTGCCCCTTCTCTTCTCTACCCAACTCTGTGAATCTCCGTGTATTCCAGATGGTGGAGAACACAGGGAACTGATTACTGGCTGGATCTGTCCTCTCGTTTTCATTTCCCTCTTTTATCCTCTTGGCCACCTTTGTCTACTTCCTCCCTCTCCTATTCCCTGTATAACTCCGTGAACACCTCTGAGGTTTCCAGACTATGGAGTGCACATAAGAAAGTGATTACTGGCTAGCTTGATCTCTCTCCTCTTTTGATCCCACCTCATCTCATTCCAGTCACCTTTAACTACCCCTCCCTCTTCTCTTCTCTATGTAACTCAGTGAACCTCTCTGGGTGTCCCACAATGTGGAGAAACCTTTCATCTTTAACCTAGATATTTTATCATCAGTGCTGTATAGATGGAGAAGGCTTGAGGCTATTGTAAAAATAAAACGGAAAACCAGAGGCAGGAGGCTTAAGTCCAAATCCTGAGAACATCAGAGAAATCTTGAATCCAGGGAACATTAATCAATAGGAGCTCATCAAACGCCGCCATACCTACACTGAAACCAAGCACCACCCAAGGGCCAACAAGTTCCAGAGAAAGACATACCATGCAAATTCTCCAGCAACACAGGAACACAGCCCTGAGCTTCAATATACAGGCAGCTCAAAGTTATTCCAAAATAACTGATGACTCATAATCCATTACTTCACTGCACTCCAGAAAGAAGAAATCCAGCTCTACCCACCAGATCTCCAACACAAGCCTCCCTAACCAAGAAACCTTGACAAGCCACTGATACAAGCCCACCCACAGTGAGGAAACTCCATAATAAAGAGAACTCCACAAATTCCGAGAATATAGAAAGACCACCCCATATGCAACAATATAACCAAGATGAAGAGACAGAGGAATACCCAGCAGGTAAATGAATAGGAGAAATGCCCACCAAACCAAACAAAAGAGGAAGAGATAGGGAATCTACCTGAGAAAGAATTCTGAATATTGATAATGAAAATGATCCAAAATCTTGAAATCAAAATGAAATCACAGATAAATAGTCTGGAGACAAGGAATGAGAAGATGCAAGAAAAGTTTAACAAGGACCTAGAAGAAATAAAAAAGAGTCAATATATAATGAATAATGCAATAAATGGGATCAGAAACATTCTGTAGGCAAAAAAAAAAATATTAGAATAACGGAGACAGAGGATAGGATTAGTGAAACAGAAGATAGAATGGTAGAAATAAGATATTTGCATAAATCAGAAAAAAGTATTTTTATAAATATACATAAGAAGTGTGAATAATATCATACATTAATTATTTCAAAAACTATTTGTAAGCATCTGTTCTGTGAAAGGTATCCTTAAATAGTGAGGATATATCAATAAATGAGATAAATTTCCACCTTTACAAAACTTAAAAATCATCTGATTGATCTAATTCAAGACTATTATATATGACTGATATTTTAGAATCTGTTGAAAAGTGTTTTTGAATTATATGATTCAGCCATACAACTGGAGTAACTTTTAAGGAAAAATTCTGAATTACTAAATCTGTGACTGACTATTAGTTTTATTTAAGCTGTAATAACACTATACAGAAGCTCATTTAGGAGCAAGACTTACCATAGTATTTCAGAGGAGTCAGGATCAAGATGTTAGAGCATAGGAAACAGAATTTACCTCCTTTCAAAGATACATTGAAAGGGCAGCTATAAGTGGAAAGATTCACATGGAACAGCTACTGAACACTGACATACTTAAGATGTCTGAAAAGACAAGAAAACCTCCCCTTAATTAGGCAGAAAAAAAGTAAAAAGAAAAAAATAAAAGAATCAGAATGGGGCCTGCACCCCCGGGAAGCAGATGGGAAGGACAAAAGATTCCTGCATCTTGGGAAGGCTCCTCATCAAGGATCCTTAGTGGATGAAGGGACAATTTCAGAGCCTAGGAGGAGACAGTAACAATCTGTTTATAGAAGGCAAAATGGAGAGTAACATGCACAGAGAGTTGGCACCAGCACTTTGTGCACCACAGCCTGAGACACTCCCCTCTTGATGATGATGGGAGAAAGGTGCAGAAATTGAGACCCTAAAGCTCTGTCCTAGGGTGAGGCCCATGTTTAGGTGTTAAAACAAGCTGAGAGGGGGCGGTCCTAAGATGGTGGAGGAATAGGACAGGGAGACCACTTTCTCCCTCACAAATTCATCAAAAGAACATTTCAAAGTAAATTCCACAAAAGAACTTCTGAATGCTGGCAGAGGACATCAGGCACCCAGGAAAGCAGATCATTGGCTTCAAAAGCTGGTAGGAAAAAATATAAAAGATGAAAAAAGAGACAAAGGAGGTAGGGAGGGAGGTCCGTCCCAGGAAGGGAGTCCCATCCCGGGAAGAGACTCTTAAGAAGAGAGGTTTCCAAACACCAGGAAACATTCTCACTGCTGAGTCTGTGGTGAGCCTTGGAAGCACAGAGGGCAACATAACAGGAAGGAAAAATAAATAATTAAAACCAACAGATTACAAGCCCAACAGTAACTCCCCCAGTGGAAACGCAGCGCAGATGCCTGCATCTGCCACTAGCAAGTGGGGGCTGGGCAGGGAGGTGCGTGAGGTGCAGGCTGCAGTGCTTGTTATGAAACGGGTCACGGGAGGCATGAGCAGCAGTACTTTTTTAAGAATTGGGCCGGAACACCCCACGCATAATGAAAATGAACTAACGGGCTAGCAAACCAGACTGTGGGATAGCTACTACACAAAACGTTCGAACATAAGACACCACCAAGACTGTGCACAGAAGAAAGGACAGAACAGAAATAGCCAGCTACAGAACATCCCCTTCTGGTGACAGGCAGCCAGAGTGGTAAGGGCTGGAAGGGGACAATCACAGCCCAGGAGATACATTACCTACAAAAATGCAAGCAGGCTTCTTTGCTAACTAAGACTTCTGGGGGTTCTGGACAGTCATCCATCTGAGGAGGGGTGCCAGCGATACACCCAGAAAACTGAGCAGCAGGGAAAGGTGATGAGTTGCAGCGACTGCGCTCGCCAAACTCCTGAGCTGCTCAGACCTGGGAAGGGCACAAAACACAGGCCCAACCGAATCTGCACCTCTGAGGGTTCCCTGAGCACCGAGCCCAAGCGGCTTAGACCAGGGAGGTGCATGAAGCCTAGGGCCTTCCTCAGACGGTTCCTGGTAGAACAACATAGAGACTGAGTGGTGTGTATCATGAACAGGGGCAGGCCCAACATGTATGAGACACTGCAAGCACACACCAGTGTTATTTGTTTACAACATCCCTCCCTCTCCACAGTGTGACTAAACAAGTGAGCCTAAAAAAATAAAAAAACTGTCCACCACCACCCTCCCTGTGTCAAGAAGGAAATCAGACAGTGAAGAGACCAGCAAACAGAAGAAGCTAAACAGAGGGAACTGCCTTGGATGTGACCCCACACTGTCCACAATACCAGAGAAAGGACTAGATATATCTTTACTATTTTTATGATCATTCATTCTTTTTGTGTGTGTGTGTTGATGTTGCTGCATGATTGTTTTTTCTTCATTTCTTTTTCTTCTTTTTTTAAACTCTCTTAAGTTTTTAAGTCCTCTATTTCTCTAATTTTTAGTTTTATAACCTACTGTTACTTTTCAAAAAAAAAAAGACCCTATTTTTAAAACAAACACTGTATATAGTATTCTTGTGGTTGTTGTTGTTTTTTAATGACTCTTGTGGTTTCTACTTCTTCTTCTTCTCTTTAATATTGTATTTTTGAAAATCCAATCTCTACTCCAGGTTTTTAATCTTTGCTTTTTGGTATTTATTGTCAATTTTGTATATCTAAAAACCTAATCTACAATTTTACCTGAGAGCGAAATTACTGGCTTGACCACTCTCTCCTCCTTTGGATTCCCCTTTTTCTCCACTAAGTGGCCTCTGTCTCTTCTTGCCCCTTCTCTTCTCTACCCAACTCTGTGAATCTCCGTGTATTCCAGATGGTGGAGAACACAGGGAACTGATTACTGGCTGGATCTGTCCTCTCGTTTTCATTTCCCTCTTTTATCCTCTTGGCCACCTTTGTCTACTTCCTCCCTCTCCTATTCCCTGTATAACTCCGTGAACACCTCTGAGGTTTCCAGACTATGGAGTGCACATAAGAAAGTGATTACTGGCTAGCTTGATCTCTCTCCTCTTTTGATCCCACCTCATCTCATTCCAGTCACCTTTAACTACCCCTCCCTCTTCTCTTCTCTATGTAACTCAGTGAACCTCTCTGGGTGTCCCACAATGTGGAGAAACCTTTCATCTTTAACCTAGATATTTTATCATCAGTGCTGTATAGATGGAGAAGGCTTGAGGCTATTGTAAAAATAAAACGGAAAACCAGAGGCAGGAGGCTTAAGTCCAAATCCTGAGAACATCAGAGAAATCTTGAATCCAGGGAACATTAATCAATAGGAGCTCATCAAACGCCGCCATACCTACACTGAAACCAAGCACCACCCAAGGGCCAACAAGTTCCAGAGAAAGACATACCATGCAAATTCTCCAGCAACACAGGAACACAGCCCTGAGCTTCAATATACAGGCAGCTCAAAGTTATTCCAAAATAACTGATGACTCATAATCCATTACTTCACTGCACTCCAGAAAGAAGAAATCCAGCTCTACCCACCAGATCTCCAACACAAGCCTCCCTAACCAAGAAACCTTGACAAGCCACTGATACAAGCCCACCCACAGTGAGGAAACTCCATAATAAAGAGAACTCCACAAATTCCGAGAATATAGAAAGACCACCCCATATGCAACAATATAACCAAGATGAAGAGACAGAGGAATACCCAGCAGGTAAATGAATAGGAGAAATGCCCACCAAACCAAACAAAAGAGGAAGAGATAGGGAATCTACCTGAGAAAGAATTCTGAATATTGATAATGAAAATGATCCAAAATCTTGAAATCAAAATGAAATCACAGATAAATAGTCTGGAGACAAGGAATGAGAAGATGCAAGAAAAGTTTAACAAGGACCTAGAAGAAATAAAAAAGAGTCAATATATAATGAATAATGCAATAAATGGGATCAGAAACATTCTGTAGGCAAAAAAAAAAATATTAGAATAACGGAGACAGAGGATAGGATTAGTGAAACAGAAGATAGAATGGTAGAAATAAGTGAATCAAAGAGGAAAAAAGAAAAACAAAATAAAAGAAATGAGGACAATCTCAGAGACCTCCAGGACAATATGAAGGCTCCAACATTTGAATTATAGGAGTTCCAGAAGAAGAAGACAAAAAGAAAGACCATGAGAAAATACTTGATGAGATAATAGTTGAAAACTTCCTTAAAATGGAGTAGGAAATAATCACCCAAGTCCAAGAAACCTATAGAGTTCCAAACAGGATAAACCCAAGGCAAAATACCCCAAGACATATATTAATCAAATTAACAAAGATGAAACACAAAGAACAAATATTAAAAGCAGCAAGGGAAAAACAACAAATAACACACAAGGGGATTCCCATCAGGATAACTGCAGATCTCTCAATAGAAACTCTTCAGGCCAGGAGGGAATGGCAAGACATACTTAAAGTGATGAAAGAAAATAATCTACAGCCCAGATTATTGTACCCGGCAAGGACCTCATTCAAATATGAAGGAGAAATCAAAAGTTTTACAGACAAGCAAAAGCAGAGAGAATTCAGCACCACCAAACCAGCTCTCCAACAAATGCTAAAGGATATTCTGTAGACAAGAAACACAAAAAGGGTGTATAAACCCAAACCCAAAACAATAACCTACATGGCAACGGGATCATACTTATTAATAATTACCTTAAATGTAAATGAGTTGAATGCCCCAACCAAAAGGCAAATATTGGCTGAATGGATACAAAAACAAGATCCCTATATATGCTGCCTACAAGAGACCCACCTCAAAACAAGGGACACATACAGACTGAAAGTGAAGGACTGGAAAAAGATATTCCACACAAATAGAGACCAAAAGAAAGCAGGAGTAGCAATACTCATATCTGATAAAATAGACTTTAAAACAAAGGCTGTGAAAAGAGACATAGAAGGCTACTACATAATGATTAAAGGATCAATCCAAGAAGATATAGCAATTATAAATATATATGCACCCAACATAGGAGCACCACAGTATATAAGACAAATGCTAACAAGTATGAAAGGGGAAATTAACAATAACACAATAATAGTGGGAGACTTTAATACCCCACTCACATCTATGGAGAGATCAACTGAACAGAAAATTAACAAAGAAACACAAACTTTAAATGATACAATAGACCAATTAGACCTAATTGATATCTATAGGACATTTCACCCCAAAACAATGAATTTCACCTTTTTCTCAAGTGTTCATGGAACCTTCTCTAGAATAGATCACATCCTGGGCCATAAATCTAACCTAGATAAATTCAAAAAAAAATTAAAATCATTCCCAGAATCTTTTCTGACCATAATGCATTAAGATTAGATCTCAATTATAGGAGAAAAATTATTAAAAATTTCAAGATATGGAGGCTGAACAACACGCTTCTGAATAACCAACAAATCACAGAAGAAATCAAAAAAGAAATAAAATCGTGCATATAAGTGAAGGAAAATAAAAACACAACAAACCAAAACCTGTGGGACACTATAAAAGCAGTGCTAAGAGGAAAGTTCACAGCAATACAGGCATACCTCAAGAAACAAGAAAAAAGTCAAATAAATAACCTAAATCTACACCTAAACCAACTAGAAAAGGAAGAAATGGAGAACCCCAGAGTTAGTAGAAGGAAAGAAATCTTAAAAATTAGGGCAGAAATAAATGCAAAAGAAACAGAAGAGACCATAGCAAAAATCAACAAAGCAAAAGGCTGGTTTTTTGAAAGGATAAACAAAATTGACAAACCATTAGCCAGACTCATCATGAAACAAAGAGAGAAAAATAAAATCAATAAAATTAGAAATGAAAATGGAAAAATCACAACAGACAACACAGAAATACAAAGGAGCATAAGAGACTACCATCAGCAATTATATGCCAATAAAATGGACAATGTGGAAGAAATGGACAAATTCTTAGAAAAGTACAACTTTCCAAAACTGAACCAGGAAGAAATAGAAAATCTTAACATACCCAAGCATGGAAATTGAAACTGTAATCAGAAATCTTCAAGCAAACAAAACCCCAGGTCCAGACGGCTTCACAGCTGATTTCTACCTAAAAATTTCGAGAAGAGCTAACATCTATCCTATTCAAACTCTTCCACAAATCTGCAGAGGAAAGTAAACTTCCAAACAAATTCTGTGAGGCCACCATCATCCTAATACCAAAACCTGACAAAGATGCCACACACACACACAAAAACTACAGGCCAATATCACTGATGAACATAGATGCAAAAAAATCCTCAACAAAATTCTAGCAATCAGAATCCAACAACACATTAAAAAGATCATACACTATGACCAAGTGGGCTTTATTCCTGGGATGCAAGGATTCTTCAATATCCACAAATCAATCAATGTAATTCACCACATTAACAAATTGAAAAATAAAAGCCATATGATTATCTCAATAGATACAAAGAAGGCCTTTGACAAAATTCAACATCCATTTATGATAAAAACTCTCCAGAAAGCAGGAATAGAAGGAACATACCTCAACATAATAAAAGCTATATATGACAAACCTACAGCTAACATTATCCTCAATGGTGAAAAATTGAAAGCATTTCCCCTAAAGTCAGGAACAAGACAAGGGTGCCCACTTCTACCACTACTATTCAACATAGTTATGGAAGTTTTGGCACAGCAATCAGGGCAGAAAAAGAAATAAAAGGAATCCAAATTGGAAAAGAAGAAGTAAAACTCTCACTGTTTGCAGATGACATGATCCTCTATATGGATAACCCTAAAGACTCCACCAGAAAATTACTAGAGCTAAACAATGAATATAGTAAAGTTTCATGATATAAAATCAACACACAAAATTCCTTTACATTCCTATACACTAATAATGAGAAAACAGAAAAAGAAATTAAGGAAACAATTTCATTCACCATTGCAATGAAAAGAATAAAATACTAAGAAATATGTCTACCTAAAGAAACTAAAGACCTATATATAGAAAACTATAAAACACTGATGAAAGAAATCAAAGAGGACACTAATAGATGGAAAAATATACCATGTTCATGGATCGGAGGAATCAATATAGTGAAAATGAGTATACTACCCAAAGCAATCTACAGATTCAATGCAAGCCCTATCAAGCTACCAGTGATATTTTTCACAGAACTAGAACAAAGAATTTCAAGATTTGTTTGGAAATACAAAACCCCTCGAATAACCAAAGCAATCTTGAGAAAGAAGAATGGAACTGGAGGAATCAACTTGCCTGACTTCAGGCTCTACTACAAAGCCACAGTCATCAAAACAGTATAGTACCAGCACAAAGACAGAAATATAGATCAATGGAACAAAATAGAAAGCCCTGAGATAAATCCACACACCTATGGACACCTTAGGAGAAGGCAATGGCAACTCACTCCAGTACTCTTGCCTGGAAAACCCCACGGATGGAGGAGCCTGGTAGGCTGCAGTTCATGGAGTCACACAGAGTTGGACACAACTGAAGTGACGCAGCAGCAGCAGCATGGACACCTTATCTTCGACAAAGGAGTGAAGAATATACAATGAGGTAAAGACAATCTCTTTAACAAGTGGTGCTGAGAAAACAGGTCAACCACTTGTAAAATAATGAAACTAGATTACTTTCTAACACCACACACAAAAATAAACTCAAAATGGATTAAAGATCTAAATGTAAGACCAGAAACTATAAAACTCCTAGAGGAGAACATAGGCACAACACTCTCCGACATAAATCACAGCAGGATCCTCTATGATCCACCTCCCAGNATGCAAATAGAACTAACTTATGACCCAGCAATCCCACTGCTGTGAATACACACCGATGAAACCAGAATTGAAAGAGACACATGTACTCCAATGTTCATTGCAGCACCGTTTTTAATAGCCAGGACATGGAAACAACCTAGATGTCCATCAGCAGATGAACGGATAAGAAAGCTGTGGTACATATACACAATGAAGTATTACTCAGCCACTAAAAAGAATAAATTTGACTCACTTCTAATGAGATGGATGAAACTGGAGTCGATTATACAGAGTGAAGTAAGTTAGAAAGAAAAACACCAATACAGTATGCTGGCACATATATATGGAATTTAGAAAGATGGTAATGATGACCCTGTATGTGAAACAGCAAAAGAGACATAGAGGTATAGAACGGACTTTTGGACTCTGAGGGAGAGGGAGAGGGTGGGATGATTTAGGAGAATGACATTGAAACATGTAAAATGACATGAAACATGTAAAAAACGAAGCGCCAGTCTATGTTTGATACAAGATACAGGATGCTTGGGGCTGGTGCACGGGGATGATCCAGAGAGATGATATGGTGTGGGAGGTGGGAGGGGGTTTCAGGATCTGGAGCTTGTATACACCTGTGGTGGATTCATGTCAATATATGGCAAAATCAGTACAGTACGGTAAAGTAAAATAAAGTAAAAATAAAATTGAAAAAAATACAACAAGCTGAAGAGATCAGGCCATGGTAGTTTAGGATGTACTAGGAAGATGCCTGGGCCTGCTAGAAAGGCAAGGCACCATTATTAGAAGGCACATGAGGAAAGAATCAAAACCAACATAAGAATTTATTTCCCTGCAAGTGTTCCCAGGCAACAAGGCACAAACAACAAGAGCTTCAGGGGTAGGCACAAGTCACTTCTGCCATCTCGGTCTCCAGAGTGGGGAACTAGCTGCCTCTTCCAATCTGTGGGAAGATGCCAGGTTTCCCTAGACTTGCTGACCAAGAAGGGCACAGATATCTCCTGCCACTGGGAATTCTTCCAACAGGGCCCAGGACCTGCCCACGTTGTCCTTGGAGGGCATAAATAGCTTCAATGACTAGGAAATCCATGGGTGAATGTCAAAACCCAATCCACTGGCCCAGGATCCTTCAGATAACTACCCTGACTCAGGTCCACCAGTAGGTGCCAGAACCTGCCACATTGTCCCTGGAGGTCACAGATAACTCCCCCTACTAAGAAATCTGTCACCAGCTGCCAGGACCTGTTTTACTCTTTCAGGAGCACTTGAAGCAAAGATCAATGAAACTAAAATCTTGTTCCTTGAGAAGACAAGCAAAATTGATAAACCGTTAGTTAAATTCATCAAGAAAAAGAGAAGATACAAATCAGTACAATTAGAACTGAAAAAGGAAAAATTACAATTGACACTCCAGAAATACAAAAAATCATAAGAGATTACTACAAACAACTATATGCTAATAAAATGGGCAGGTTAGAAGAAATGGACACTTTCTTAAAAAGGCACAACCTTTGAATAATGAACCATGGAAGAAATTGAAAATATAAATAGTCCATCACAAGTAATAACATTGAAAATGTGATTAAAAGTCTTCCAACAAATAAATGTCGAGGGCTAGATGATTTCAAAGGAGAATTCTATCAAATACTGAGAGAAAAGCTAATACTCATCCTTCTCAAATTCTTCCAAAAACTGCAGAGGAAGGCATATTCCAAGCTCATTCTGCAAGGCCACAATCATCCTTATACCAAAATCACTCAAAAAAAGAAATTATATACCTATATCACTGATGAATGTAGATGCAAAAATGCACAACAAAATGCTAGCAAACAGAATAGAACTCCAAGTTAAAAGGATCAAACATCATAATCAAGTGTGATTTATCCCAGGGACGTAATGATTCTTCAACAAAAACAAATCTAACAATATATTACACCATATTAACAGATGGAAAAATAAAATATATATATATATATAATAATCCCAATAGTTGAAGGAAAAGGTTTTGACAAATTTCAATACCCATTTATGATTAAAAAAAAAAAACTGTCTATAAAATGAGAACAGAGGGAACCTACCTCAACATAGTAAAATTCAAATGCAACAAACACACAGGAAACATCATTCTCAATAGTGAAAAACTGAAAGCATTTCCACTAAAATCAGGAAAAAAACAAGGATGTCCATTCTTGCCACTATAATTCAACATAGCTTTTGAAGTCCTCACCATTGCAATCAGAGCAAAGGTAGAAATAAAAGTAATCCAAAGTTGAAAAGAAGTAAAATTGTCAGTCTTTGTAGATGACATAACGTTATGCATAGAAAATACTAAAGATGCTACCAGAAAACTATTAATCAATGAATTTTGTATATTTTCAGGATACGAAATTAATGCACAGAAATCTCCTGAACTTCTATACACTAACAATAGAAATGAAACATCAGAAAGATAACTTGCAGAAACAATTCCATTTAGCATCGCAACAGAAAGTGTAAAATACATGGGCATAAACTAACTTAAGAAAGTAAAAGATTTGTACTCAGAAAGCTATAAGCTATAGATTGTTGTCGTTCAGTTGCTCACTTGTGTCCGACTCTACTATCCCATGGATTGCAGTTGTGCCACCCTCCTCCAGCCATGGGATTTCCCAGGCAAGAATCCTGGAGTGGGTTTCCATTTCCTCTTCCAGGGGATTTTCCTGACCCAGGGATTCAAAGGTGGTCTCTTGTTTGGCAGGTGAATTATTTACCACTGAACCACTTGGGAAGCTTAAAAGTTACAGATAAAAGAAATCAAAGTAAACGCAAACAGATGGAGAGATACAGTGTGTTCTTGGATAAGAAGAATCAATATCATAAAAAGAGCTATACTATCCAAGTGAAGTGAAGTGAAGTGACTCAGTCATGTCCAATTCTTTGCAACCCCATAGACTGTAGCCTACCAGGCTCCTCCGTCCATGGGATTCTTCAGGCAAGAATACTGGAATAGGTTGCCATTTCCTTCTCCAAGGGATCTTCCCGACCCAGGGATTGAACCCAGGTCTCTCACATTGCAGGCAGACGCTTTAACCTCTGAGCCACCAGGGAGATACTATCCAACACAACCTACAAATTCAATACAATCTTTATCAAATTGTCAATTATATTTTCACAAAACTAGAAGATAATTTTAAAACTTTTATGGAAACACAAAAGATCTTGAAGAGACAAAGTAACCTTGAGAAAGAAAAACACAGCTGGAGGAATTAAAGGCTCTAACTTTAGATTACACTTTAAAAGTACAGTAACAAAAACAGAATGGTACTGGCATAAAAATAGAAATATAGATAAGTGGAATAGAAAATAAAAGCCATAGATAAATTCAAGCATCTATGATCATCTAATCTATGACAAAAGAGACAAGAATGGACAGGAAATAGTTTCCTCAGTAAATGGTGCTGGGAAAACTGGACAGTAAATGTGTGAAATTAGAATAGTTCATAACAATATACAAGAAAATAAACTCGAAATGGATTAAAGACCTAAATTTAAAGCTGGACATTATAAAACGCTTAGAGGAAAATAGACCACTCTTTGGTATACACTCAGCAAGATATTTTTTCATCCATCTCCTAGAATAATGAAAATAAAAACAAAAATAAATAAATACAATATGACTAAATATAAAAACTTTTTTACACAGTAAAAGAAAATATAAACAAAGGCAAGCCTCAGAACAGAAGAAATTGTTTGAAAAAGACAACTAAATATCATTTTTAAGCAGATTTTAATCATTTGAGATTTCTTGTCTTGGTTAGTCTAAAGATTATTAACTTTTCATCTTTTAAAAAGCCTGTTTTTCTATCCTAAACTTTATAAATTTCCACTTTAGTTTTCATTATATTCTTTTGCTTGCATACATATAGTTTACTCTTGCTTTTGTCTTAGGTAGAAGGATATATTATTGTTCTGAGATATTTTTTAATATAAAATATAACAATTTAGGTTACAATTTATCTTATAAGCCTTAACTAAATGATGCCACAAGTTTTAATATGCTGTATATTCATGCTCATTCATCTCAAAGTGTTTTTCAGTTTCCCTAGTGATTCCATCTTTAACCCATTGCTTATGAAGGAATGAAGTGAAGTGAAGTGAAAGTCACTAAGTCATGTCTGGCTCTTTGCAACGTCATGGACTATATAGTCCATGGAATTCTCTAGGCCAGGATATTGGACTGGGTAACCTTTCCCTTTTCTAGGGGATCTTCCCAATCCAGTGATTGAACCAGGGTCTCCTGCATTGCAGGCAGAATCTTTACCAACTGAGCTATCAGGGAAGCTTCAGTTCAGTTCAGTCGCTTAGTCCTGTCTGACTCATTGCGACCCTGTGAATCACAGCATGCCAGGCTTCCCTGTTCATTACCATTTCTCAGAGTTCACTCAGACTCATGTTCATCGAGTCCATGATGCCATCCAGCCATTTCATCCTCTGTGGTCCCCTTCTCCTCCTGCCCCCAATCCCTCCCAGCATCAGAGTCTTTTCCAGTGAGTCAACTCTTTGCATGAGGTGGCCAAAGTACTGGAGTTTCAGCTTTTAGCATCATTCTTTCCAATCATCTCAGGGTTGATCTCCTTCAGAATGGACTGATTGGATCTCCTTGAAGTCCAAGGGACTCTCAAGAGTCTTCTCCAACACCACAGTTCAAAAGCATCAATTCTTTGGTGCTCAGCCTTCTTCAGAGTCCAACTCTCACATCCATACATAACCACAGGAGAAACCATAGCCTTGCCTAGACGGACCTTAGTCGGCAAAGTAATGTCTCTGCTTTTGAATATACTATCTAGGTTGGTCATAACTTTTCTTCCAAGGAGTAAGCGTCTTCTAATTTCATGGCTGCAGTCACCATCTGCAGTGATTTTGGAGCCCAGAAAAATAAAGTCTGATACTGTTTCCACTGTTTCCCCATCTATTTCCCATGAAGTGATGGGACCAGATGCCATGATCTTCATTTCCTGAATGTTGAGCTTTAAGCCAACATTTTCGCTCTCCTCTTTCACTTTTATCAACAGGCTTTTTAGCTCCTCTTCACTTTCTGCCGTAAGGGTGGTGTCATCTGCATATCTAAGGTTATTGACATAAACCAATTTTATATTATATTTTTATCTTCTTATGATAAAACAGGAATACATAAACAATTTCCACGTATTCCTGAATTTTCCAAGTTTTCTTCTGTTATTGATTTTTAATTTTACTCTATTGCCAGAGGTCATAACTTATATTATTTCAATCCTTGAAAAATTTATTTAGACTTGGTTTATGTCTCTTTATGTGGCTTATACCAGAGAATATTCCAGATGTATGTGAGGGGAATGCATATTCTACTTTGTTGAGTGGAGTATTACATAGAAGTTTAAGTCTAGTTTGTTTGTACTGCTCTTCAAATCTTCTATTTCTTTTTCGTATACACTGGTAAAAATGGGGTATTTAAGTATCAACTATTATTGTGAATTATCTATATCTCCTTTCAATTTTGTCACCTTTTGCTTTATATACACTGAGACACCATTGTTAAGTGCATGGACATTTACAATTGCTACAGCTTTGTTAAATTTTTAAAATATAATAAAAACTGCTCATTACATCTAGTCACATTTTTTTGCTTTAAAATCAACTCTTGTTTGATATTAATATAACCACTCCAGCTTTCTCAAAGTTGCTTTTGCATGATATATGATTTTCCATATGTGGTGTTGGAGAAGACTCTTGAGAGTCCCTTCTCCTGGAAGGAGATCCAACCAGTCCATCCTGAAGGAGATTAGCCCTGGGATTTCTTTGGAAGGAATGATGCTAAAGCTGAAACTCCAATACTTTGGCCACCTCATGCGAAGAGTTGACTCATTTGAAAAGACCCTGATGCTGGGAGCAATTCGGGGCAGGAGGAGAAGGGGACGACAGAGGATGAGATGGCTGGATGGCATCACTGACTCGATGGACGTGAGTTTGAATGGACTCCTGGAGTTGGTTATGGACAGGGAGGCATTGCGTGCTGGGATTCATGGGGTCGCAAAGAGTCGGACACAACTGAGTGACTGAACTGAACTGAATTCAACTTTAACTTATTTGAATTTTGAGATTAAAGTCTGTCTCTTATAGCTGGCATACGGTTGGCCTTCCTGTTTTTTTTTTTTTTTTTTTTTTATCTGATAGCCTCTGCTTTTTATTAGATTTTTTTTCTAATAAATTCATGAACATGGAAAAGTCGCTCAGTTGTGTTTGACTATTTGTGACCCCATGGACTATGTAGTCCATAGAATTCTCCAGGCCAGAATACTGTTGTGGGTAGCCTTTTCCTTCTCCAGGGGATCGTCCCAACCCAGGATTGAACCCAGGTGTCCCACATTGCAGGCAGATTCTTTATCAAGTGAGCCACTAGAGAAGCCCAAATTCATTAATAGCTATTTAATTTCAATAACACTGTCATATTGTTAATATAGATATAATTATACTTATTGTACCATTTTTCTTTTTGTTTCCTGTATGTCTCATAGTGGTTATTTCTCTGTTCTCCCTTTATTATACTTTTTTGAGTTAACTGAATATTTTCCAGGATAGATATATATATATATATATATATATATATATATATATACTTATTTAATAATGGCTACTTGAGATCTTCCTACATACATTTTAATCAATCAGAATCTACTTCAGTGTATACTGAAATTTTGGTAAATTAGCTCTGTCTAGTGCTTTTCCTTTTCTGTCTTTATGCTATTATTTTGTTTATATTTTATCTATATATGTTACAAAACAAACAATATATTGTTATAATAATTCCCTTATATAATGTTAATTTTTTGAAGTTGAGAGAAAAAGAAATATATATATATATATATGCATGCTAAGTCACTTCAGTCTTGTTTGACTTTGTGTAACTCCATAGACGGCAGCCCACCAGGCTGCCCTGTCCCTTGGATTCTCCAGGCAAGAACACTGGAGTGGGTTGCCATTTCCTTCTCCAATGCATGAAAGCAAAAGGTGAAAGTAAAGTCACTCAGTCATGTCCGATTTAGCAACCCCATGAACTGTAGCTTACCAGACTCCTCCATCCATGGGATTTTCCAGGGAAGAGTACTGGAGTGGGGTGCCATTGCCTTCTCCAATATATATATAGTCTGTTATATCATCCTTCTCTTTTGTAAAAATTTTATTAGCATAAAATTTATTTCCACTGCATGGATCACCACCTTGTCATGGCAAAGAGGTATGAGTAAATCAATGAAGCTATGAGCCGTGCCTGACAGTGCCACCCAAAATGGGATAGGTTATAGTGGAGAGATCTGACAAAACATGGTCAACCGGAGAAGACAACCCACCCCAGTACTTTTGCCCAGAGACTCCCATGGACAGTATGAAAAGGCAAAAATTAGTGCTTCCAAAAACCCTGCAACCCAAGCAGCTGTACCATCTCAAAACCTGGCCTTGATGTGGGCAAACGCAAGTCCTCTAGGGTAGCCTCAGGAGCAAACCCCATTGGACAATCCACAGGCAAAGGTGGAAATAAAACCACAATTGAAACCCAGGGGCAGTGTGGCTAAAGATTGAAAAACTTCCCACTAGCTCTACAAGATGCAGATTAAATCCATACAATCAACTAGGAAAAGTCTGTGTGTATGGAATATATTAAATGACACAGAGTTCCCAAAAAAGAAAACACACTAGTTCTGACAGCTGTAGACATTGGAGGTAAGAACACACAGGAGTAGGACCAGATTATAATCTGAGCTGTCGCCACAACAGGTCCAAAGTTAAGCACAGTGTTGGACAGCGTCCTAGGGAGGTGAGGTGGACTGTGACTCCTAGTGAGAGAAAGGACTCTGACAGTAGTGATTCAAGAAAAACATTTATTATTCTTATATTTTGACTTGTTCTGTATATGCTTTTGAATATTTTTTTCCTCCCTCCCATTGCAGTTGTCAATCTTATTGGCACTATGAAATCTAACTAAGCTTTTGAGTTGTTTTTTTTTTTTTTTTTCTTCTCAATCACATTTTTTATTGTTATAAACCTCTGCCTCTACATTGGGCTTTTGTGGTTTCGTGGATCATTCTTTTCTTTTCTTTTTTAAATTTTAATTTTGAATTTTTAAACCTATTATTATTTTTTTCTACATTTATTTATTTGTTTTCTTTTCCTACTGTTCTTTTCTTTTCCATGTATAGTAAATCTTTAATGTATATAAATCTTCTTTATCTACCTCTTTTTACATTTCTATATCTATTCGTTCTTCTTCTCTTTATTGCCTTTCCTCTTAACCTATTTGTTAGTTTTATTTTCGTTGCTTTATTCTCCAGTTGGCAATTTGTTTTAGTTTTGTTTTCCAGTTTGTGCTTTAGTTAGTTTTGTTCTTAACTGGTAGACAAAAATTTTGGTTTCCTTTCTTTGCCTGGTCAATCTACTGTACTTTATTTTTGTTGGACTGTTTAGATTTTGCTTATGGGTGTATATGTATATGTGCATAGGCAGTCACACTTATTATTGTTGTTATAAACCTCTCTCTGTGTGTTGGGCTTTTGCAGTTCTGTAGAGTGTTTCTTTGTTTTTTTCCTTCTTTTTTTTTCTTTCTCTTTTTTCAAATTTATTTTTTTTTTATTTTTTGAACCTATTATATTTTTCTACATTTATTCCTTTGTTTTCCTTTCCTAGTGTTATTTCACCTTGCAGTTAACCTTTAATGGATATAAATCTTCTTTATCCACCTCCATTTAACTTTTCATACATATTAATTATTTCTTTTGTTTCTTTTTTTTCCTCTCAACATATTTGTTAGTTTTGTTTTCATTGCTTTATTCACCACTTGGCACCTTGCTATAGTTTTGTTTTCCAACTTGTGCTTTGGTTTTGTTCTTAACTCGTAAATGCAATTTTTTATTTCCTTTGTTAGGAATCTACTGTACTTCATTTTGTTGAACTGCTTTGACATTTCTTATGGGTGTATATGTATATATTCTATTATTTTAATTATTATTTGCCTGATTTCGTAACTGCCATTGACTGGAGTTGCTCTTTGGTTTCACATTTTTGTGTATTTGTTTTAATCTCACTTAATGCAATAACAAACCACTTGTGGAATCTTTGTTCTTAATCCGAGATCAAGCTGTGAGCCTTCAGAGTGGGAGCACTGACTTCAAAACCCTAGATGACCAGAGAACTAACCCTAGGGAACTCACATAATGGAAACCATTAGAATACAAAACCTGGCATCATCCAACCATTAGTAACACCCTGTGAAGGACACCTCATCTAAACAACAACAGCAAAAAAAAAGCAAAAATGGAAACCCAATCATAAGTAGACAGGATTACCACTTCACTAAACCTTGCCCATTAGAGGGAAAACAAACAAACAAAACAACAAAATGAATGAACAAAAAAAACTCAACACAAATCTCACCCTATATAAAACTTACACAAACCCCTGGACCAACCTTTAGGAGGGCAGAAACCAGAAGGAAGAAAGAATTCAACTAATTCTGGATATTGTCAGAGACCTTTGGGATAATATCAAACACACCAACAATGGAAGTATAGGGATCTCAGAAGATGAAGAGAAAAATAAAGGGTATGAAAAAATTTTTGAAGAGATTATAGTTGAAAGTTTCCCAATATGGAAAAGGAAAAGTCAATCAAGTCCAAGAGGCACAAAGAGTCCATAGAGGATAAGCCCAAGGAGAAACATGTGAAGGCACATACTAAGAAAACTGGGAAAAGGAGATCTCAAATATAGTAAGTTAAATAATAATAATGATGATGAAAAGGCAGAGAAACACTACACAAATAAAGGAACAAACTAGAAACACAGAAGTCCAAATAAATGAAAAGGAAATAGGCAAACTATCTGAAAAAAAAAAAGAATACTGATAGTAAAGATGATTAAAAAAAAAAAAAAAAAACTTGAAAACAAAATGGAGGATATGCAAGAATCAGTTAACAAAGACCTAGAGGAATTAAAGAATAAGCGTACAGAGAAAAACAACACCATTATTGAAATGAAAAATGGTCTAGAAGGAATCAATAGCAGAATATCTGAAGCAGAAGAACAAATCAGTAAACTAGAAGATAAAATGGTGGTAATAACTTCTGCAGAGCAGAATAAAGGAAAAAGAATGAAAAGAACTGAGGATATTGTCAGAGACCTTTGGGATAATATCAAACACACCAACATTGGAAGTATAGGGATCCCAGAAGATGAAGAGAAAAATAAAGGGTATGAAAAAAGTTTTGAAGAGATTATAGTTGAAAGTTTCCCAATATGGAAAAGGAAAAGTCAATCAAGTCCAAGAGGCACAAAGAGTCCATAGAGGATAAGCCCAAGGAGAAACATGCGATGGCACATACTAATCAAACTAACAAAACTTAAACACAAAGAAAATATGAAAAGCATCAATGGGGAAGGAACAAGTAACATACGAGGGAAACCTCATAGGCTTAACAGCTGATCTTTCAGCAGAAATTCTGCAGGCCAGAAGGGAATGGCAGGGTATATTTAAAGTACTGAAAGGGAAAAATCTACAACCAATATTACTGTGCATGGCAAGGATCTCATTCAAAATTGATGGAGAAGTCAAAAGCTTTTCAGATAAACAAAACTTAAGAGAATTCAGTACTACCAAAACAGTTTTACAACAAATGTTAAATGGACTTATGTAGTCAAGAAATATAAGAGAAGAACAAAAGATCCACAAAATCAACCCCAAAAAACTGAGAAAATGGCAATAGAAACATATATGAATAATTTGTTTCTATGAAAATGGATTAATGCTCCAACCAAAAGATGTAGGCAGGCTGAATGGATAGGAAAGCAACCCCCATATATATGCTGTCTCCAAGACCACTTCAGATCTAAAAACACATATAGACTGAAAGTAAGAGGATGGAAAATATATTCCATGCAAATGGGAAACAAAGAAAGTTGGAGTAGCAATCCTCATATCAGACAAAACAAACCATAAAACAAAGAAGTTTGCAAGAGATAAGAAAGGACACTACATAATGATCAAAGGATAAATCCAAGAAGAAGACATAACAATTATAAATGTCTATGCAACCAACATAGGAGCACCTTGATATATAAAGACAAATACTAACAGACATAAAGGGAGAAATTGACAGTAACACAATAATAATAAGAAACTTTAACACCCCACTCACACCAATGAACAGAAAACATCAAAGCAGTAAATTGATTAGAAACACGTCTTAAATGATACTTTAGATGAGATGGATCTCATTGATATCTTAAGGACATTCCATCCAAATGGAATACATCTTCTTCTCAAGTGCATATGGAACATTCTCCAGGATACACAACATCATGGGTCACAAATCAAACCTCAGCAAATTTAAGAAAATTGCAATTTTATCAAGCTTCTTCTCTGACCACAATGCTGTGAGACTAGATATTAATTACAAGAAGAAAACTCTAAGAAACACAAACACATGGGTATTAAACAATACATTTCTAAATAACGAACAGGTTAGTTGAAGAACTCAAAAGTGAAATTAAAAAAAAATTCTAAAAACAAATGGCAATGAAAACACAACAACTCAAAACATATGGGTTGCAGCAAAAGTGGCTCTAAAAGAGAAGTTTATAGAAAGATAATCCTATCTCAAGAAACAAGAAAAACATTGAATAGACAACCTATCTTTACACCTGAAACAACATGTAAATGAAGAACAAAAAACCCCAAAATTAGTAGAAGGAAAGAAATCATAAATACCGAGGACCAGCCCCGGTTGGATCCAGGGTATCCGAAGCTGGGACAACGTGGCAAGAGAAGTGTATAGATATAGATTTATAGACTTAGGGATATATATAGAGATAAGAAAACAGTTAAGAAAATAGAGGAGAGAAAGAGGCTGATATTCCTTGGTTTACACAGAAAGCTAATAAAGTCCCAAGACAAGGGACTTACACTGTTCATGTAGGCCACAGGAGCCCGCCTGAATAGTGGAGGGTGCCCCACCTTGGGCTCCCTCTCACGTGGGTCTTAGACGCCTAGGCAGACAAGTGAACACAGCGAGCCCCTGCACTCCAAGGAATCAGCCTGAAAAGGAGAGTAAGGGAGAGAGAAAGAAAGAGAGAATTGACATGGGGAGCCAAGCAACGATGAGGCAAGGCCCAAAACTTTATTTTTCCATGGGGCTTATATACCTTAAGCTGTGCATAGAGACTAATGGAAAATACAAAGTCATGCAGGGTCAGCAGCACTGACCCTATCAAGACCAGGCTTTCTCAAACATCAAAACTACTATATTCCTATTTCTGTATCCTAATTACATTGATTAATATCCTCTCAGGTGCCTAAAAGTTAAAGAATATGGAGGCCTGTTGGCAATCATTAACTCAACAATGAAATCCTTCACCAATATTATTCTTAGCTCTTTAAAATGCTCTATACCTTTAAGATATTTTAAGCTCCCCGTGCCTCTCATGGTTGGGAGGCTGTAAACAATCACAGGCGTAGTTGTAAAAGTCCGGGGTAGCCTGTCAGGCAAGTTAGAAAGCCATTAGAGGGGTTTGAGCTGAGACACTCTTTTTATATGCAGGTGACTAACTGGAGCTCTAAGTTAACTTTTTCCAGAGAAAAGTGGTTGGGGATAGCCCCTGTTAATGTCAGAAGAGTGTAGTATAGCAGACAGTAAACAGACAGATTTTGGTTTTGGGGTAGATGCTTGGGCAGAGGACCCCTTGAGACTTGACTCGCCTTTGCCTGTGAGGCCTCTTCTTCATGACCTTTGTTATGGGTGTGATCTCCCGTGTTGGCTACCAGCACATAAAGATCTGAGAACAAATAAATGAAAAAGAAATGAAAGAAACAATAGTAAAGATTAATAAAACTAAATGCTGATTCTTTGGAAGATAAAATTGACAAACCTTTAGCCAGACTCATCAAGAAATAAAAGAAAGATGAATCAAATCAGCAAAATTAGAAATTAAAAAAGAAAAGGTTACAACAGACAATGCAGAAATTCAAAAAGGAGACTTCTATAAGCAATTATATGGCAATAAAATAAACATCCTGGAAAAAATGGACAGATTCCTAGAAAAGTTTAATCTTCTATGATTGAACTAAGAAAAATTAGAAATTTTGAACAACTCAATTACAGGCACTGAAATTGAAGCTGTAATCAAAAATCTCCCAAAAAACAAAAGCCCAGGACCAGATGGCTTCACATGAGAATTCTATCAAACATTTAGAAAAGAGCTAATGCCTATCCTCTTTCAAAAAATTGCAGTGAAAATGCAAGTGAAGTCGTTCAGTCATGCCTGACTCTTTGTGACCCCATGGACTGTGGCCTACCAGGCTTCTCTGTCCGTGGGATTCTCTAGGCAAGAATACTGGAGTAGGTTGCCATTTCCTTCCTCATGGGATCTTCCTGACCCAGTGATCGAACCCATATCTCCAGCATTTCAGGCAGACACTTTAACCTCTGAGCTACCAGGGAAGCTGAGGAAGGAACAATTCCAAACTCATTTTATGATGCCATCATCACCCTGATACCAAAACTAGACAGAGACAACACAGAGAAAAACAGAAAACTATAGGCAAATATCACTGATGAGCATAGATGCAAAAATCTTCAACACAATTTTAGCAAACATAATTCAGCAACACATAAAAAAGCTCATACATTATGATCGAGTTGTGTTTATTCCAGGGTATAAGGATTCTTCAAAATATGCAAATCAATCAATGTGATACACTGTATTAACAAATTGAAAGACAAATTCATATGATAATCTCAGTAGAGGCAGAAAACGCCTTTGACAAAATTCAGTACCCGATTATGATTAAAACTCTTCAAAAAATGTTCATCGATGGAACCACCTACCTCAACATAATAAAGGTCATATATGATAAGCCTACGGCAAACATTATTATCAATGGTGAAAAGATGAAAGCATTCCCCCTAAGATCAGGAACAAGACAAGGGTGTTTACTTTCACCACTATTATGCAACATAGTTTTGGAAGTCCTAGCTATAGCAATCAGAGAAGAAAAAGAAATAAATGAAATCCAGATCTGAAAAGAAGCAAAGCTATCACTGTTTGCAGATGACATGATACTGTATATAGAAAACCCTAAAGATAGTATCAGAAATTTACTAGAGCCAATCAGTGAACTTATCAGAGTTGCAGGATACAAAATCAATACATAGAAATAACTGGCATTTCTATAAACTAACAATGAAAAATCAAAAGGAGAAACTAAGAAATCAATCCCATTCAACACTGCAACAACAACAACAACAAAAATCTAGGAATTAACTTACCTAAGGAAGAATCAATATTGTTAAAATGACCATGCAACCAAATTCAATCTACAGATTCACTGCAATCCCTATCAAAAAACCAATGACATTTTTCACAGAACTAGAACCAAAAATTTCACAATTCATATGGAAATGTAAAAGATCCTGAATAGCCAAAGCAGTCTTTAGAAAGAAGAATGGAGTTGAAGGAATCAACCTTCTTGACTTCAGATTATACTATAAATCTACAGTCATCAAGACAGTATGGTACTGTTACAAAAACAGAAATATAGACCAATAGAACAAAATAGAAAGCCCCCAAACAATCGCATGCACCTATGAGTACCTTATTTTATTTTTTTTTACAAAGGCAGCAATAATATACACTGGAGCAAAGACAGCCTTTCAATAAATGGTGCTGAGAAAACTCGACAGCTACAGGTAAAAGAATGAAATTAGAACCATTCTTAACACCATACACAAGGATAAACTGAAAATGGATTAAAAACATAAATTTAAGTCCAGAAACTATAAAACTCTTAGAGGAAAACATAGGCAGAACTCGCGATGACATAAATCAAAACAAGATCATCTATGATCCACTTCCTAGAATAATGTAAATAAAAACAAGTAAACAAGTGGAACCTGATTAAAGTTTTCAAAGATTTTGCACAGCAAAGGAAACTATAAGCAAGGTGAAAAGATGCCCTTCAAAATGGGAGAAAATAATAGCAAATGAAACAACTGGCAAAGGTTTAATTTCCAAAGTATACAAGCTTTACATACAACTCAATACCAGAAAAACAAACAACCCAATCAAAAAGTGGGGAAAAGAGCTAAATAGACATTTCTCCAAAGAAGCCATGAAGTGAAGTGAAGTGAAGTTGTTCAGTCGTGCCTGATTCTTTGTGACCCCATGGACTGTAACCTACCACATTCCTCTGTCCATGGGATTTTTCAGCCAAGTATTGGAGTGGGTTTCCATTTTCTTCCTTCAGAGGATCTTCCCAACCCAGAGATCAAACCCAGGTCTCCCGCATTGTAGGCAGATGCTTTACCATCTGAACCACCTGGGAAGTACAAAAAGAAGATATATAGACTGCTAACCGAAGCATGAAAAGGTGCTCAACATTGATCATTATTCAGTTCAATTCAGTTCAATCGCTCAGTCATGTCTGACTCTTTGCAACCCCATGAATCGCAGCACACCAGGCCTCTCTGTCCATCACCAACTCCCAGAGTTCACTCAGGCTCATTCCATCAAGTTAATGATGCCATCCAGCCACCTCATTCTCAGTCGTTCCCTTTTCCTCCTGACCCCAATCTTTCCCAGCATCAGAGTCTTTTCCAGTGAGTCAACTCTTTGCATGAGGTGGCCAAAGTATTGGAGTTTCAGCTTCAGCATCATTCCTTCCAAAGAACTCCCAGGTCTGATCTCCTTCAGAATGGACTGTTTGTATCTCCTACACAGTCCAACTCTCACATCCATACGTGACTACTGGAAAAAACCTAGCCTTGACTAGACAGACCTTGCAAAGTAATGTCTCTGCTTTTCAATATGCTATCTAGGTTGGTCATAACTTTTCTTTCAAGGAGTAAGCGTTTTTGAGTTTCATGACTACAGTCACCATATTCAGTGATTTTGAAGCCCCCCCAAAATAAAGCCTAACACTGTTTCCACTGTTATAGAAATGCAAATCAAATCCACAATGAAATATCACCTCACACTGGTCAAAATGACCATCATCAAAAATCTACAAACAATAAATATTGGAGAGGCTGTGGAGAATAAGGACACTCTTGCAATGTTGATGTGAATGTAAATTGATACAGCTGTTATGGAAGATGGTATAGAGATTCCTTAAAAACCTAGGCCTAAAACAACCATGTGACCCAGAAATCCCACTCCTAGGTGTATATCTTGAGGAAACCATTGTTAATTGCAGCACTATTTACAGTATCCAGAACATGGAAGCAACCTAGATGTCCATTGACGGTTGAATGCATGAAGAAGTTGTGGTAGATATTCACAATGGAATTTTACACAGTCATAAAAAGGAGTGCATTTGAGTCAGTTTGAATCAGGTGGATGAAACTTAAACCTATTATATAGAGTGTAGTGAGTCAGAAAGAGAAAGATAAATATCATATTCTAAAGCATATACATGGAATGTAGAAAAATGGTACTGAATAATTTATTTACAGGGCAGCAATGGAGAAATTGGCATAGAAAATAGACTTACGGACATGGACAGAGGGGAGGAGAGGGTGAAATGTATGGAAGGAGTAACATGGAAGTTTACATTGCCATATGCAGTGTAGATAGCCAACACGAATTTGCTATATAGCTCAGAAAACTCAAACAGGAGCTCTGTATCAACCTAGAGGAGTGGGATGGGGAAGGAAATGGGAAGGAGGTTCAAAAGGGAGGGGATAAAAGTACACCTATGGCTGATTCCTGTTGAGGTTTGACAGAAAACAACAAAATTCTGTAAAGCAATTTTCCTTCAATTAAAAAAAAAAAAAAGTGGCTATGCCAAAGGTGTAATGAGGAATGACACTGAGCTGAGGATATGACTGGTGCTGAAACTAAAGTCCAGTCTATAAAGGTCAATATTACTTAGAAACCTGGAATGTTAGCTCCATGAGTCAAGGTAAATTGGACATAATCAAGCAGAAGATAGTGAGAGTAAACATCAATATCTAACACATCAGCAAAATAAAACGGATGGGATTGGGCAAAGTTAATTCAAATGACCATTATATCTACTACTATGGGCAAGAATCTCTTAGAAGAAATGGAGTATCTCTCATAGTCNTCCCAGGTCTGATCTCCTTCAGAATGGACTGTTTGTATCTCCTACACAGTCCAACTCTCACATCCATACGTGACTACTGGAAAAAACCTAGCCTTGACTAGACAGACCTTGCAAAGTAATGTCTCTGCTTTTCAATATGCTATCTAGGTTGGTCATAACTTTTCTTTCAAGGAGTAAGCGTTTTTGAGTTTCATGACTACAGTCACCATATTCAGTGATTTTGAAGCCCCCCCAAAATAAAGCCTAACACTGTTTCCACTGTTATAGAAATGCAAATCAAATCCACAATGAAATATCACCTCACACTGGTCAAAATGACCATCATCAAAAATCTACAAACAATAAATATTGGAGAGGCTGTGGAGAATAAGGACACTCTTGCAATGTTGATGTGAATGTAAATTGATACAGCTGTTATGGAAGATGGTATAGAGATTCCTTAAAAACCTAGGCCTAAAACAACCATGTGACCCAGAAATCCCACTCCTAGGTGTATATCTTGAGGAAACCATTGTTAATTGCAGCACTATTTACAGTATCCAGAACATGGAAGCAACCTAGATGTCCATTGACGGTTGAATGCATGAAGAAGTTGTGGTAGATATTCACAATGGAATTTTACACAGTCATAAAAAGGAGTGCATTTGAGTCAGTTTGAATCAGGTGGATGAAACTTAAACCTATTATATAGAGTGTAGTGAGTCAGAAAGAGAAAGATAAATATCATATTCTAAAGCATATACATGGAATGTAGAAAAATGGTACTGAATAATTTATTTACAGGGCAGCAATGGAGAAATTGGCATAGAAAATAGACTTACGGACATGGACAGAGGGGAGGAGAGGGTGAAATGTATGGAAGGAGTAACATGGAAGTTTACATTGCCATATGCAGTGTAGATAGCCAACACGAATTTGCTATATAGCTCAGAAAACTCAAACAGGAGCTCTGTATCAACCTAGAGGAGTGGGATGGGGAAGGAAATGGGAAGGAGGTTCAAAAGGGAGGGGATAAAAGTACACCTATGGCTGATTCCTGTTGAGGTTTGACAGAAAACAACAAAATTCTGTAAAGCAATTTTCCTTCAATTAAAAAAAAAAAAAAGTGGCTATGCCAAAGGTGTAATGAGGAATGACACTGAGCTGAGGATATGACTGGTGCTGAAACTAAAGTCCAGTCTATAAAGGTCAATATTACTTAGAAACCTGGAATGTTAGCTCCATGAGTCAAGGTAAATTGGACATAATCAAGCAGAAGATAGTGAGAGTAAACATCAATATCTAACACATCAGCAAAATAAAACGGATGGGATTGGGCAAAGTTAATTCAAATGACCATTATATCTACTACTATGGGCAAGAATCTCTTAGAAGAAATGGAGTATCTCTCATAGTCAACAAAATAATTTCAGTACCTGTGTGCAATCTCAAAAGTGAAGAATAATCTGTTTGTTTTCAAGGAAATCCATTCAACATCATGATGTCAGAAAACTAAAGTTGATTCATTCGTGAAGACTTATAGCATCTTCTAGAACTAACATCAGAAAAGATGTCATTTTCATCATAAGGGACTGGAATGGAAAAGTAGAAAGTTAAGAGATACCCAAAATAAAAGGCAAGTTTGGCTATGGAGTACAAAATGAAGCAAGGCAAATGTTAACAGAAGTTTCTCAAGAGAACACTCTGGTCATAGTGAACACCATTTTCCAACAATCCAAGGTACAAATCTTCACATGGGCATCACCAGATGGTCAATACTGAAATCAGGTTGATTATGTTCTTTACAGTCAAAGATGGAGAAGATCTACACAGTCAGTAAAATAAAGACCTGAAGCTGACTGTGGTTCAGATCATGAGCCCATTATTGCAAAATTCAGGCTTTAATTAAAGAAAGCAGGAAAAACCACTAGGCCATTCAGGAACAACCTAAATTAAATTACTTGTGATTTTACAATGGAAGTGAAGAATACATTAACAGGATTAGATCTGGTAGAAAGAGTGTCTGAAGAACTATGAATGAAGGTCTGTGCATTGTACAGGAGCCAATACAAAAGCACGCCAAAAAGAAATGCAAGAAGCACAGTAGCTGTTTGAGGAGGCTTTACAAATAACTGATGAAAGAAAACTAAAAGGTAAGGGAAAAATAAGAATATATACCCACCTCAATGCAAAGTTCCAGAGAATAGCAAGGAGAGATAAGAACAATGCAAAAAAAAACAGAGGAAAAAAATAGAAAGGGGAAGAGTAGAGATCTCTACAAGAAAAATTGGAGATATCAAGGGAACAATTCATGCAAGGGTGGGCACAATAAATGACAGAAATGGTAAGTACATAAAAGAAGCAAAAAAGGTTGACAGGAGGTGTCAAGAATACACAGAAGAACCATATAAAAAAGATCTTAATGACCTAGAAAACTTTTATAGTATTATCATTCTCCTAGATCTGGAAATCTTGGAGTGTGAAGTGAACATTCTGGAATGTGAAGTCAAGAGGGCCTTAGGAAGAATTACTGCAAACAAAGTTAGTGAGGTGACAGAATTTCAACTAAGCTATTTAAAATCCTAAAAGATGATCCTGTTCAAGTGTTACATTCAATCTGCAGAAAATTTAGAAAACTCCTGCTAAGGAGAGGAAAATGTCAGTTTTCATTCCAACACCAAAGAAGGGAAAGGCCAAATAATATACAAATTGCACTCATTTCAAATGTCAGCGAAGTTATGCTGAAAATCCTTCAAAGCTAGGCTTCACCAGTACATGAACCAAGAACTTCCATATGCAAAAGCATCCTGTTTCAAAGAAAGAGAAGTAACAGAGATCAAATTGCAAACATTTTTTGGACCATGGAGAAATCAAGGGAGTTTGACAAAAACATATAATTCTTCTTCATTGACTAAATCCTTTTACTGTATGAAACACAGCAGCTGTGGAAAATTCTTGAAGTGATGACAATACAATACCACTTTACCTGTCTCCTGAGAAACCTGTAAGAGTCAAGAAGCAACAGTTAAAATCAGATATGGAATAATTGACTGGTTATAAAATGGGAAAGGAGTATGAAAAATGCTGTATATTATCACCCTGCTTATTTAACTTATATGTAGAGTATATCATGTGAAATGTCAGGCTGGATGAATCACAAGCTGGAATCAAAATCGCTAGGAGAAATATCAATATGCATCTCAGATATGCAGATGATACCACTCTAATGATCCTGATTTTGAGAAAGATTGAAAACAAAAGGAAAAGGGGGTTGCAGAGGATAAGATGGTTAGAAAGCATCACTGACTCAAATAACATGAATTTTAGCAAAGTCTGTTTGATAGTATAGGACAGAGAAGCCTGGCATGCAACAGTTCATGGAGTCACTAAGAACACAACAATAACAATAATCACTCTAATGGCATAAAGTGAAGACAAACTATAGAGCCTCATAATGAGGGAGAAAGATGAGTTAAAAAGTTCCAAAACTGGCCCAACATTAAAAATATTAAGATCATGGCATCCATTCCCAACAATTTATGGCAAATCAAAGGGGAAAAAATGAAAACAGTGAAAGATTTTATTTTCTTGGGCTCCAGAATCACTGCAGCCAGAAATGAAGACACTTGCTTCTTGGAATAAAAGCTATGACAAACCTAGAAAGCATATTAAAAAGTAGAGCCATCACTCTACCAACAAGAGTCCATATAGTCAAAGTTATGGTTTTTCCAGTTATCATGTATAAATATGAGACTTGAACCATAAGAAGGCTGAGTCTTGAAGAACTGATGCTTTCTTTCTGTGGGGCTGGAAAAGACTCTTGAGAATCCCTTGGACTTCCAGGAGCTATAACCAGTCAATTCTAAAGGAAATCAACCCTCAATATTCACTGGAAAGACTAATGCTGAGGCTCCAATACTTTGGCTATCTTATGTGAAGAGCAGACTCATCAGAAAAGAACCCTCATGCTGGGAAGCATTGAAGACAAAAGGGGAAAGTGGTGGCAGAGTCTGAGATGGTTAGATAGCATCACACTGAATGGATATGCATTTAACAGACTCTGGGAAATAGTTGAGGACAGAGGTCCTCATCTGCTATACTCAGGCCAGGGTTATAGAAAATAGTCTTACATGACTTAGGGATGGAACAACAAAAATTTGAATATAATGTTATGATAGTTTCAGGTGTATAGCAAGGTGAATTTGTTATACAAATAGATAAATCCACTTTAAAAATTATTCACAATTTATACCATTAAAAATATTTTGTAGACTTCCATGTGTTATACAGTAGCTCCTTTATTAGCTATCAATTTTATAAATGCTAATATGTTTATGTAAATACTAGTTCAATTTAGTTAAGTCACTTAGTCCTGTCTGACTCCTGTCCTGCAACCCCATGGACTGCAACATGCCAGGCCTCCATGTCCATCACCAACTCCCAGAGTTTACCCAAATTGATGTCCATTGAGTTGGTGATACCAGCCAACCATCTCATCCTCTATTGTCCCCTTCTCTTTCCACCTTCAATCTTTCCCAGCATGAGGGTATTTCCAGTGAGTCAGTTCTTCGCATCAGGTGGCCAAAGTATTGGAGTTTCAGCTTCAGTATCAGTCCTTCCAATGAATACTCAGGGATGCTTTCCTTAGGAATGGACTGGTTAGATCTCCTTGCAGTCCAAGGGACACTCAGAGTCTTCTCCCACAACACAGTTCAAAAGCATCAATTCTTATGTGCTCAGTTCAGTTTAGTTCAGTCGCTCAGTCGTGTCTGAATCTTTGTGACCCCATGAATCACAGCACGCCAGGCCTCCCTGTTCATCAACAACTCCCAGAGCTCACTCAGACTCACAGTCATCAAGTCAGTGATGCCATCCAGCCATCTCATTCTCTGTCGTCCCCTTCTTCTGCTGCCTCCAATCCCTTTCAGCATCAGAGTCTTTTCCAGTGAGTCAACATTTCGCATGAGGTGGCCAAAGTACTGAAGTTTCAGCTTCAGCATCATTCCCACTAAAGAAATCCCAGGGATGACCTCTTTCAGAATAAACTGGTTGGATCTCCTAGCAGCCCAAGGGGCTCTCAAGAGTCTTCTCCAACACCACAATTCAAAAGCATCAATTTTTTGGCGCTCAGCTTTCTTTGAGAATTCAACTCTCACATCCATACATGACCACTGGAAAAACCATAGCCTTGACTAGATGAACATTTGTTGGCAAAGTAATGTCTCTGCTTTTCAATATGCTATCTAGGTTGGTCATAAATATTCTTCCAAGGAGTAAGCACCTTTTAATTTCATGGCTGCAGTCACCATCTGCAATAATTTTGGAGCCCCAAAAATATAAAGTCTGACACTGTTTCTACTCTTTCCCCATGTATTTCCCATGAAGTGATGAGACCAGATACCATGATCTTCATTTTCTGAATGTTGAGCTTTAAGACAACTTTTTCACTCTCTTCTTTCACTTTCATCAAGAGGTTTTTAGTTCCTCTTCACTTTCTGCCATAAGGGTGGTGTCATCTGCATATCTGAGGTTATTGATATTTCTCCTGGCAATCTTTACTTCAGCCTGTGCTTCTTACAGCCCAGCATTTCTCATTATTTACTCTGCATACACACTTTCTTTACTGTCCAGCTCTCACATCCATAGATGACTTCTGGGAAAAAAAAAAAAACAACAACATAGATTTTACTAAACAGACTTTGATGGCAAAGTAATGTGAAGAAAGCTGAGCACTAAAGAGCTGACATTTTTGAACTGTGGTGTTGGAGAATACTCTTGAGAGTCCCTTGGTTGCAAGAAGATCCAATCAGTCCATTCTAAAGGAGATCAGTCCTGGTGTTCTTTGGAAGGAGTGATGCTAAAGCTGAAACTCGAATACTTTGGTCACCTCATATGAAGAGTTGACTCATTGGAAAAGACCCTGATGCTGGGAGGGATGAGGGCAGGAGGAGAAGGGGACAACAGAGGATAAGGTGGCTGAATGGCATCACTGACTCGATGGACATGAGTTTGAGTGACCTCCTGATGGACAGGGAGGCCTGGCGTGCTTCAATTTATGGGATCACAAAAAGTTGGATACGACTGAGTGACTGAACTGAACTGAGCTGAGCTGAATGTAAAGTAAAGCTTTTAAATAAGCTCTTTAGGTTGGTTATAACTTTTCTTGCAAGGAGCAAGCGTTTTTTAATTTCATGGCTGCAGTCACCATCTGCAGTGATTTTGGAGACAAAAAAAAAATCTGTCACTGTTTCCTCTGTTTCTCCACCTATTTGCATGAAGTGATGGGACTAGATGCCATGATCTTAGTTTTCTGAATTTTGAGTTTTAACCAACTATTTTATTCTTTTTCACTTTCATCAAGAGGCTCTTTAGTTCTTCTTCACTTTCTGCCATAAGGGTGGTGTCATCTGCATATCAGAGGTTATTGAAATGTATCCTGGTAATCTTAATTCCAGCTTGTGTTTCATCCAGTCCAACATTTCTCATGATGTAACCTGCATATAGGGCTTCCCTGGTGGCTCAGACAGTAAACCATCTGCTTGCAATGTGTGAGACCCGGGTTTGATTCCTGGGTAGTAAGATCTCCTGGAGAAGGAAATGGCAATCCACTCCAGCACTCTTGCCTGGAAAATCCCATGGACAGAGGAGCCTGATAGGCTATAGTCCATGGAGTCGCAAAGAGTCGGACACGACAGAGTGACTTCACTTTCACTTTCACCCTGCATGTAAGTTAAAAGAAAAAGGATAAAATTTACAGATACACCTTGACATACTCCTTTCCCGATTTGGAACTACTCTGTTGTTCTACGTCTAGTGCCAACTGTTACTTCATGACTTGCGTACAGATTTCTCAAGAGGCAGGTTAGGTGATCTGGTATCCCCATCTCTTCAACAATTTTCCACAATTTGTTGTGATCCACACAGTCAAAGACTTTGGCATAGTCACTAATGAAGAAGTAGATGATTTTCTGGAACTCTCTTTCTTTTTCGATGATCCAGCAGATGTTTGCAATTTGATCTCTGGTTCCTCTGCCTTTTGTAAATCCAGCATGAACATCTGGAAGTTCATGGTTCATGTACTGTTGAAACCTGACTTGGAGAATTTTGAGCATTACTTTGCTAGACTGTGAGATGAGTGCAATTGTGCAATAGTGTGAGTGTTCTTTGGCATTACCTTTCTTTGGGATTGGAATGAAAACTGACCTTTCCAGTCTTGTGGCCATGCTGAGTTTTCCAAATTTTCTGGCATATTGAGTGCAACACTTTCACAGCATAATATTTTAGGATTTGAAATAGCTCAACTGGAATTTCATCACCTCCACTGGCTTTGTTCATAGTGATGCTTCCTAAGGCCCACTTGACTTTGCTTTCCTGGATGTCTGGCTCTAGTGAGTGATCACACCATCGTGATTATCTGGTTAGTGAAGATGTTTTTTGGATAGCTCTTTTGTGTATTCTTGGCACCTCTTCTTAATATCTTCTGCTTTTGTTGAGCCCATTCCATTTCTGTCCTATACTGTACCCATCTTTGTATGAAATGTTCCCTTGGTACTCTAATTTTCTTGAAGTGATCTCTAGTCTTTCCCATTCTATTGTTTTCGTCTTTTTCTTTGCACTGATCACTGAGGAAGTCTTTTTTATCTACTTTCTATTCTTTGGAACTCTGCATTCAAATGGGTATATCTTTCCTTTACTCACTGGCCTTCCACATCTCTTCTTTTCATAGCTATTTGAAAGGCCTCTTTAGACAACAATTTTGCCATTAGCATTTATTTTTCTTGGGGATGGTCTTGATCACTGAGTGCTATACAATATCATGGACCTCTGTCCATAGCTCTTCAGGCACTTTTTATATCAGATCTAATCCCTTGAATCTATTTTTTCACTTTCACTTTATAGTTGTAAGGGATTTTATTTAGATCATACTTGAATGGTCTAGTGGCTTTCCTTACTTTCTTCAATTTAAGTCTGAATTTTTCAATAAGGAGTTAATTTGTCTGAGCCACATCAGCACCTGGTCTTGTTTTTGCTGTCTGTATAGAGCTTCTCCATTTGGACTATAAAGAATATAATCAATCAGATATTGGTATCGACCATCTGATGATATCCATGTGTAGAGTCCTCTCTTGTGTTATTGGGAGAAGGTGTTTGCTCTGATCACTGCATTCTTTTTGCAAAATTCTGTTAGACTTTGGCCTCTTCATTCTGTACTCCAAGGCCAAATATGTCTGTTACTCCAGATATTTATTGCTTTCTTATGTTTGCATTCCACTTCCCTATAATAAAAAGGACATCTTTTGGAGGTGTTAGTTCTAGAAGGTCTTGTGGTTCTTCACAGAATCATCAGCCCCAATCTCACAATTTATCCCACACTTTCCCCTTTACCCCTCAAATATTGTAACTTTATTTTCTACATATGTAACTCTATTATGTGTAACTACTTATGTAATTCTATTCCAGTTTTGTAAACAAGTTAATTTGTAGCTTATGTTAAGATTCCACATAAAAGTTATATTTGTTTTCCTTTGTCTGACTTAAACTTCAGTTATTATAAGAATTTCTCAGTCCACCCATGTTGCAATTATTCTTTATATTTGTTGTTCAATCACTAGTTAGTGTCCAATTCTTTGTGATAAGCCTGAGTAATACTCTACTGTGGCCTACTCCAGTGACTCAGATGGTACAGAATCTGAGTTGGTACATTGCAGATGGTACATTGCAGGAATTTATGTTCAATACGTTATCATTATGTGGGTTATTAATATTATTGCTTTTTAAATGGTTTCCTTTATTGTGCAAAACTTAATTAGGTCCCATTTGCTTAATTTTCTTTTTAATCAACAGGTGGAGAAAAAATATATTCCTGCTATTTAAGTCAGAGACTTATCTCTGTGCTTTGCTCTAAATGTTCAAGAGTATTCAGGCTTATATTTAGATCTTTAATCCCTTTTGAGTTTATTTTTGTGTATTATTTTCTGTTAGTGTGTGTTCTTCTTCTGCTCTTTCACATGAACCCATCCAGTTTTTCCAGCATGACTTATTGAAAAGATTGTATAATCTCTATTGTACATTTTTACCTCCTTTTGTCAGAGATTAGGTGACAATAAGTGTATGGGTTTATCTCTGAACTTTCTATCCTATTACATTGATCTATATTTCTACTGTTGTGCCAGTGGGCATCCTTGTTTTGTTCTTAATCTTAGAGGAAATCTTAGAGAAAGTGATTTCAGGTTTTCACATTTGAGTATGATCTTAGTTGTGGCTTTGTCACATATAAACACATAATTATTGAGTTGCGTGCATGTTATGTTCAACTATGCAACCTTTGGACTGCAGCCCACCAGGTTCCTCTGTCCATGGGATTCTCCAGGCTAGAATACTAGAGTAGATTGCCATGCCCTCCTCCAGGGGATGTTCCTGACCCTGAGATTGAATCTGAGTCTCCTGCAACTCCTAGATTGCAGGCAGGTTCTTTATAATTAGTGCCATATGGGAAGACCTACTTTGAGGTAGGCTCACTCTTTCCTCACTTCTACAGAGGGTTTTTTGTCTATTTTCATAAATGGCCTTTGAACTTTGTCAAAACACTTTTCCTGCATCTATTGAAGTGATCATATGGTTTTTATCCTTCCATTTGTTAATGTGGTATATCTTCTTGATTGATTTGCATATAATGAAGAATCCTCGCATCCCTGAAATAAATCCCACTTGATCAGGATGCATGATCCTTTTAACGTATTCTTGGTTTTAATGTGTTCTTGCTAATATTTTATTGATTTTTGCATCCATATTTATCAGATAGATTGGCCTGTGATTTTCTTTATTGTAATATCTTTGGCTTTGGTATCAGGGTAAGGATGGCCTCATAGAATGATCATGAGAGTGTTCTTTCTTCTGCAATTCTTTGGAATAGTTTAAGAAGAGTAGGTGTTAAGTCTTCTTTAAATATTTGACAGAATTCACCTGTGATGCCATCTGGTCCTGGGCTGTTGTTTGCTAGAAAATTTTAATTATATTTCAAATTTCCGTACTTGTGATTGTGCTGTTGATATTTTCTATTCCTTTCGGGTTCACTCTTGGAAGATTGCGTTTTTCAAAGTATTTGTCCATTTCTTCAAGGATGTCCATTTTATTCACATATAGGTGCTTGTAGTAAGCTCTTGTTATCATTTGTGTTTATATGATGTCCATTGTAACATCTTTTTAAATTCAAAATTTATTGATTTGAATCCACTCAATTTTTTTTTCTTGATGAGCCTGGATAAAGTTTATTAATTTTATTCATCTTCTCAAAAAGAAAAAGTGAGGGGGAGAAGATCGCAAAGGAGTAAGACGGGGAGATTGTCAGTCTCCCACAAATACATCAAAAACCAATCACGATATGAAACAACTCCTACAAAGACACCTCTAGGTAACAGCAGAAGACCCCAGGCCTCCAGGGAGATAGGCTAAGCTCTTTGAAATGAGTTAGGAGAGAGGAGGGAGACATCAGAAGGGAAAATAGGGAGAACTTCTGGGCAGAGCTTGTGTCCCAAGGAAGAGAGGGAGCTATGAAACAGGAGGAGTTCCTGTGCACAGGGAAACTCCCTCACAGGTGGGCCCAAAGGGAGGCTGCAAAGTCTCAGAAAACTAAGCAAAGCAGGGAATTATAGGACAGTAAACAGGGAGAGAAATGGCAACCCACTCTGTTCTTCCCTGGAAATCCCCATGGACTGAGGAGCCTGGTAGGCTACAATACATGAGGTCACAAAGTGTCAGACATGACCGAGCAACTTCACTTGCAGAGAAAGATGCACTTCTCAGCCAGTTAACAGCTTCTAACCCAAACCCCATGACACAGAGGATAAAAAAGATTAAATTCATCAACCAAAAGAAACAGACTGACTGAATGGATTTAAAAACAAGACACACATATATGGTGCCACAGGAGACTCACTTCAGATATAGAGACACATACAGACTGAAAGTAAATGGATAGGAAAAGATATTCCATGCCAATAGAAACCAAAAGAAAGTTGGACTGGCAATCCTTATTTCAGATAACATAGACTTTAAAATAAAGTATATCATAAAAGACAAAGAAGGACACTACAAAATGATCAAGGGATCAACCCAAGAAGAAGACATAATAATTGTAAATGTCTATGTAACCAATATAGGAGTGCCTTAATAAACAAGGCAAACACTAACAAGCACAGAAGGAGAAACTGAAAGCAGCACAATAATATTAGGGGACTTTAACACCCCACTTTCACCCATGGACAGTTCATCAAAACAAAAACTCAATAAGGAAACACAAACCTTAAATGAAATAGAGCAAGTGGATCTAATTGAGATCTTCAGGACTTTCCATGCAAATGCAGAAGAATATATTTTCTTCTCAAGTGCATATGGAACATTCTACATGATAGACTACATCTTAAGGAACAAATCAAGCCTCAATTAATTTAAGAAAATTGAAATCGTATCAAGTATCTTATTTGACTACAATGCTATGAGACTAGATATCAACTACAGGGAAAAAATAGCAAAAAAAAAAAAAACAACACACAAACTAATGGAGATTAAACAACGTATTACTAGATAACAAAGAGGTTTTTGAAGAGATCAGAAATAAAATCAAAAGATTCCTAGAAACTAATGACAATGAAAACATGACAACCCAAAACCTATGGGATTCAGCAAAAGTAGCTCTAACAGGAAGGTTTATAGATACAATAATACTTCAAGGAACAAGGAAAGCATCAAATAGCCTAACACTACATTTAAAGCAACTGAAAAAAGAAGAAGAAGAAGAACAACAACAACAAAAACCCTGAAGTCAGCAGAAGGAAGGAGATAATAAAAATCAGAGCAGAAATAAGTGGAAAAGAAAGGGAGTAAACAATAGCAAAGATACATAAAACTAAAAGCTGGTTCTTTGAGACAATAAACAAAATTGACAAACCACTAGCCAGACTCATCAAGGGAAAAAAAAAAGAGAGAGAGAAAAATCAAATCAACAAAATTAGAAATGAAAAAGGGGAGGTTACAAAAGACAACAGAGAAATACAAAGGCTCAAAAGACAATATTATGAAAAACTATATTCTGATAAAATGGACAATCTAGAGGAAATGGACAGATACTTAGAAAACATCACTCTACCAAGACTGAATCTGGAAGAAATAGAAATTATGAACAACCTAATCACAAACACTGAAATTGAAACAGTGATCAAAAATCCCCCCAAAACAAAAGCACATGGCCAGATGTCTTCACAGGGTAATTCTATCTAACATTTAGAGAAAAGCTAATGCCTATTTTTCTGAAACTCTTCTAAAAGATTGCAGAGGAAGGAGCACTTCCAAACTCATTCTACAAGGCCACAATCATTCTGATATCAACATAGAAAAAGAAAATCACAGGCCAATATCAGTGATGAACATAGAAGAAAAATCCTCAAAAAATTTTAGTAAACAGAATCCAACAACACAATGAAAACCTCATACACCATGATCAAGTAGGGTTTATTCCAGAGATGCAAGGATTCTTCAACATATATATATTAATCAATGTGATAAACCATATCAACAAATTGAAAGATAAAAACCATATGATAATCTCCATAGATGCACAAAAAGCTTTGGACAAAATTCAACATCCATTTATGATTAAAAAAAAAAAAAAAAGCTTTAAAAACTGGGCATAAAAAGAACTTACATCAACAGAGTAGAGGCTGTATATGAAAAAAGACCACAGCAAACATTATTCTGAATGGTGAAAAACTGAAAGCATTCTCTCTAAGATTAGGAACAAGACAAGGGTGTCCACTCTCACCACTATTATTCAAAATAATTTTAGAAGTCCTAGCTACAGCAATTAGAGAAGGAAAAGAAAAACAAGGAATCCATATTGGATGAAAAGAAGTAAAACTATCACAGTTTACAGATTACATGATGCTTTACACAGAAAATCCAAAAGAATATTTCAGAAAATTACTAGAGTTAATTAGTGAATTCAGCAAATTTGCAGGATACAAGGTCAATACAGAGAAATCACTTGCATTCTTAATAAACTAACAATGAAACATCAGAAAGAGAAATTAAGGAATCAATCCCACTCACCACTACAACAAAAATAAAATATCTAGAAATGAACCTACCTAAGCAGATGACACCACTCTTATGGCAGAAAGCAAAGAGGAACTAAAAAGCCTCTTGATGAAAGTGAAAGAGGAGTGTGAAAAAGTTGGCTTAAAGCTCAACATTCAGAAAACAAAGATCATGGCATCCGTTCCCATCACTTCATGGGAAATAGATGGGGAAACAGTAGGAAAAGTGTCAGACTTTATTTTGGGGGGCTCCAAAATCACTGCAAATGGTGATTGCAGCCATGAAATTAAAAGACGTTTACTTCTTGAAAGAAAAGTTATGACTAACTTAGATAGCATATTCAAAAGCAGAGAGATTACTTTGCTGACTAAGGTCTATCTAGTCAAGGCGATGGTTTTTCCAGTAGTCATGTATGGATGTGAGAGTTGGACTGTGAAGAAGGCTGAGCACTGAAGAATTGATACTTTTGAACTTTGGTGTTGGAGAAGACTCTTGAGAGTCCTTTGGACTGCAAGGAGATCCAACCAGTCCATTCAGAAGGAGATCAGCCCTGGGATTTCTTTGGAAGGAATGATGCTAAAAGTTGAAACTCCAGTACTTTGGCCACCTTATGCAAAGAGCTGACTCATTGGAAAAGACTTTGATGCTGGGAAGATGAGATGGCTGGATGGCATCACTGACTCGATGGACAAGAATCTGAATGAACTCCGGGAGTTTGTGATGGACAGGGAGGCCTGGCGTGCTGCAGTTCATGGTGTCACAAAGAGTTGGACACGACTGAGAGACTAAACTGAACTGAAGAAGATAAAAGACCTGCATACAAAACAACAACAACAAAAAAAAAAAAAACAATAAGACACTGATGAAAGAAATAAAAGATGACATTAAAGAACAGATAGTCCATGTTCCTGGGTAGGAAGAATAAATATTGTGAAAGTGACTATACTACCAAATGCAGTCTACAGATTCAGTGTGATCCCTATCAAATTACCATGGGCATCTTTCACAGAACTAAAACAAAAGATTCCACAATTGAATTGGAAACAAACAAACAAAAAACACCAAATTGCCAAAGAAGTCTTTAAAAAAAAAAAAAAAAAACTTTATTCTACATTACAATACTGTATTGGTTTTGCCATACATTGACATGAATCAGCCACAGGTGTACACGATCTTCCAATGCCGAAGCCCCCTCACACCTCCCACCCTATATCATCTCCCTGGATCATCCCCTGCACCAGCCCCAAGCATCTTTTATCCTGTATTGAACATAGACTGGCACTTCGTATCTTACATGATGGTATACATGTTTCAATGCCATTCTCCCAAATCATCCCACCCTCTCCCTCTCCCTCAGAGTCCAAAAATCTGTTCTATACCTCTGTGTCTCTTTTGTTGTCTCACATAGAAGGTGATCATTACTGTCTTTCTAAATTCCATATATATGTGTCAGTATACTGTATTGGTGTTTTTCTTTCTGGCTTACTTCACTCTGTATAATCAGCTCCAGTTTCATCCATCTCATTAGAACTGAGTCAAATTTATTCTTTTTAAGGGCTGAGTAGTACTCCATTATGTATATGTGCCACTGCTTTCTTATCCATTCATCTGCTGATGGATATCTAGGTTGTTTCCATGCCCTGGCTATTATAAACAGTGCTGCAACGAACACTGGGGTACATGTGTCTCTTTCAGTTCTGGTTTCCTCAGTGTGTATGCCCAGCAGGGGGATTGCTGGGTCATAAGGCAGTTCTATTTGCAATTTTTTAAGGACTCTCCACACTGTTTTCCATAGTGGCTGTACTAGTTTGCATTCCCACCAGCAATGTAAGAGGGTTCCCTTTTCTCCACATCCTCTCCAGCATTTATTGCTTGTAGACTTTTGGATCACAGCCATTCTGACTGGTGTGAAATGGTACCTCATTGTGGTCTTGATTTGCATTTCTCTGATAATGAGTGATGTTGAGTATCTTTTCATGTGTTTGTTAGCCATCCGTATGTCTTCTTTGGAGAAATGCCTATTTAGTTCTTTGGCCCATTTTTTGATTGGATCGTTTATTTTTCTGGAGTTGAGCTGCATAAGTTGCTTGTATATCTTTGAGATTAGTTGTTTGTCAGTTGTTTCATTTGCTATTGTTTTCTCCCATTCAGAAGGCTGTCTTTTCACCTTGCTTATAGTTTCCTTTGTTGTGCAGAAGCTTTTAATTTTAATTAGATCCCATTTGTTTATTTTTGCTTTTATTTCCAGTATACTGGGAGGTGGATCATAGAGGATCCTGCTGTGAGTTATGTCGGAGAGTGTTTTGCCTATGTTCTCCTCTAGGAGTTTTATAGTTTCTGGTCTTACATTTAGATCTTTAATCCATTTTGAGTTTATTTTTGTGTATGGTGTTAGAAAGAGGTCTAGTTTCATTCTTTTACAAGTGGTTGACCAGTTTTCCCAGCACCACCTGTTAAAGAGACTGTCTTTACTCCATTGTATATTCTTGCCTCCTTTGTCGAAGATAAGGTGTCCATAGGTGTGTGGATTTATCTCTGGGCTTTCTATTTTGTTCCATTGATCTATATTTCTGTCTTTGTGCCAGTACCATACTGTCTTAATGACTGTGGCTCTGTAGTAGAGCCTGAAGTCAGGCAAGTTGATTCCTCCAGTTCCATTCTTCTTTCTCAAGATTGCTTTGGCTATTCGAGGTTTTTTGTATTTCCATACAAATCTTGAGATTATTTGATCTAGTTCTGTGAAAAATACTGCTGGTAGCTTGATGGGAATTGCATTGAATCTGTAGATTGCTTTAGGTAGTATACTCATTTTCACGATATTGACTCTTCCAACCCATGAGCATGGTATATTTCTCCATCTATTAGTGTCCTCTTTGATTTCTTTCATCAGTGTTTTATAGTTTTCGATATATAGGTCTTTAGTTTCTTTAGGTAGGAATATTCCTAAGTATTTTATTCTTTTCGTTGCAATGGTGAATGGAATTGTTTCCTTAACTTCTTTTTCTACTTTCTCATTATTAGTGTATAGGAATGCAAGGGATTTCTGAGTGTTGATTTTATATCCTGCAACTTTACTATATTCATTGATTAGCTCTAGTAGTTTTCTGGTCGAGTCTTTAGGATTTTCTATGTAGAGGATCATGTCATCTGCAAACAGTGAGAGTTTTACTTCTTCTTTTCCAATTTGGATTCCTTGTATTTCTTTTTCTGCTCTGATCGCTGTGGCCAAAACTTCCAGTACGATGTTGAAGAGTAGTGGTGAAAGTGGACACCCTTGTCTTGTTCCTGACTTTAGGGGAAATGGTTTCAATTTTTCACCATTGAGGATAATGTTAGCTGTGGGTTTGTCATATATAGCTTTTATTATGTTGAGGTATGTTCCTTCTATTCCTGCTTTCTGGAGAGTTTTTATCATAAATGGATGTTGAATTTTGTCAAAGGCTTTTTCTGCATCTATTGAGATAATCATATGATTTTTATTTCTCAGTTTGTTAATGTGATGAATTACATTGATTGACTTGCGGATATTGAAGAATCCTTGCATCCCTGGGATAAAGCCCACTTGGTCATGGTGTATGATCTTTTTAATGTGTTGCTGGATTCTGATTGCTAGGATTTTGTTGAGGATTTTTGCATCTATGTTCATCAGTGATATTGGCCTGTAGTTTTCTTTTTTTGTGGTGTCTTTGTCAGGTTTTGGTATTAGGGTGATGGTGGCCTCATAGAATGAGTTTGGAAGTTTACCTTCCTCTGCAATTTTCTGGAATAGTTTCAGTAAGATAGGTGTTAGCTCTTCTCGAAATTTTTGGTAGAATTCAGCTGTGAAGCCGTCTGGACCTGGGCTTTTGTTTGCTGGAAGATTTCTGATTACAGTTTCAATTTCCATGCTTGTGATGGGTCTGTTAAGATTTTCTATTTCTTCCTGGTTGAGTTTTGGAAAGTTGTACTTTTCTAAAAATTTGTCCATCTCTTCCAAGTTGTCCATTTTATTGGCATATAGTTGCTGATAGTAGTCTCTTATGATTCTTTGTATTTCTGAGTTGTCTGTCGTGATCTCTCCATTTTCATTTCTAATTTTGTTGATTTGATTTTTTTCTCTTTGTTTCTTGATGAGTCTGGCTAATGGTTTGTCAATTTTATTTATCCTTTCAAAGAACCAGCTTTTTGCTTTGTTGATTTTTGCTATGGTCTCTTTTGTTTCTTTTGCATTTATTTCTGCCCTAATTTTTAAGATTTCTTTCCTTCTACTAACTCTGGGGTTCTCTATTTCTTCCTTTTCTAGTTGCTTTAGGTGTAGAGTTAGGTTATTTATTTGACTTTTTTCTTGTTTCTTGAGGTATGCCTGTATTGCTATGAACTTTCCTCTTAGGACTGCTTTTATAGTGTCCCAAAGGTTCTGTGTAGTTGTGTTTTCATTTTCATTCGTTTCGATGCATATTTTGATTTCTTTTTTGATTTCTTCTGTGATTTGTTGATTATTCAGAAGGGTGTTGTTCAGCCTCCAAATGTTGGAATTTTTAATAGTTTTTCTCCTATAATTGAGATCTAACCTTAGTGCATTATGGTCAGAGAAGATGCTTGGAATAATTTCGATTTTTTTGAATTTATCAAGGTTAGATTTATGACCCAGAATGTGATCTATCCTGGAAAAGGTTCCGTGTGCACTTGAGTAAAAGGTGAAATTCATTGTTTTGGGGTGAAATGTCCTATAGATATCAATTAGGTCTAACTGGTCTATTGTATCGTTTAACGTTTGCGTTTCTTTGTTAATTTTCTGTTTAGTTGATCTGTCCATAGGTGTGAGTGGGGTATTAAAGTCTCCCACTATTATTGTGTTATTATTAATTTCCCCTTTCATGCTTGTTAGCAGTTGTCTTACATATTGCGGTGCTCCTATGTTGGGTGCATATATATTTATAATTGTTATATCTTCTTCTTGGATTGATCCTGTAATCATTATGTAGTGGCCTTCTTTGTCCCTTTTCACAGCCTTTGTTTTAAAGTCTATTTTATCGGATATGAGTATTGCTACTCCTGCTTTCTTTTGGTCTTTATTTGCATGGAATATCTTTTTCCAGCCCTTCACTTTCAGTCTGTATGTGTCCGTTGTTTTGAGGTGGGTCTCTTGTAGGCAGCATATATAGGGATCCTGTTTTTGTATCCATTCAGCCAGTCTTTGCCTTTTGGTTGGGGCATTCAACCCATTTACATTTAAGGTAATTATTGATAAGTATGCTCCTGTTGCCATTTACTTTATTGTTTTGGGTTCGGGTTTATACGCCCTTTTTGTGTTTCCTGTCTAAAGTCTATCCTTTAGTATTTGTTGGAGAGCTGGTTTGGTGGTGCTGAATTCTCTCAGCTTTTGCTTGTCTGGAAAGCTTTTGATTTCTCCTTCATATTTGAATGAGATCCTTGCTGGGTACAGTAGTCTTGGCTGAAGGTTATTATCTTTCATCACTTTAAGTATGTCTTGCCATTCCCTCCTGGCCTGAAGAGTTTCTATTGAAAGGTCTGCAGTTATTCTTATGGGGATCCCCTTGTGTGTTATTTGTTGTTTTTCCCTTGCTGCTTTTAATATTTGTTCTTTGTGTTTGATCTTTGTTAGTTTGATTAAAATATGTCTTGGGGTGTTTCGCCTTGGGTTTATCCTGTTTGGCACTCTCTGGGTTTCTTGGACTTGGGTGATTATTTCCTTCCCCATTTTAGGGAAGTTTTCAACTATTATCTCCTCAAGTATTTTCTCATGGTCTTTCTTTTTGTCTTCTTCTTCTGGGACTCCTATACTTCGAATGTTGGAATGTTTCATATTGTCTTGGAGGTCTCTGAGGTTGTCCTCATTTCTTTTAATTCGTCTTTCTTTTCCCTTGCTGATTCATTTATTTCTACCATTTTATCTTCTATTTCACTAATTCTATCTTCTGCCTCCGATATTCTACTATTTGTTTCCTCCAGAGTGTTTCTGATCTCATTTGTTGCATTATTCATTATATGTTGACTCTTTTTTATTTCTTCTAGGTCCTTGTTAAACCTTTCTTGTATCTTCTCAATCCTTACCCCAGGATGTTTATCTGTGATTCCATATTGATTTCAAGATTTTGGATCATTTTCACTATCAGTATTCGGAATTCTTTCTCAGGTAGATTCCCTATCTCTTCCTCTTTTGTTTGGTTTGGTGGGCATGTCTCCTGTTCCTTTACCTGCTGGGTATTCCTCTGTCTCTTCATCTTGGTTATATTGCTGCGTTTGGAATTTATTGCATTATTCATTTTATGTTGACTCTTTTTTATTTCTTCTAGGTCCTTGTTAAACCTTTCTTGCATCTTCTCAATCCTTACCCCAGGATGTTTATCTGTGATTCCATATTGATTTCAAGATTTTGGATCATTTTCACTATCAGTATTCGGAATTCTTTCTCAGGTAGATTCCCTATCTCTTCCTCTTTTGTTTGGTTTGGTGGGCATGTCTCCTGTTCCTTTACCTGCTGGGTATTCCTCTGTCTCTTCATCTTGGTTATATTGCTGCCTTTAGGGTGGCCTTTCTATATTCTAGGAATTTGTGGAATTCTCTTTATTATTGAGCTTCCTCTCTGTGTGTGGGGTTGTATCAGTGGCTTGTCAAAGTTTCTTGATTAGGGAGGCTTGTGCTCGAGTTCTGGTGGGTGGAGCTAGATTTCCTCTCTCTGGAGTGCTGTGAAGTGTCTAGTAATGTGTTATGAGACGTCAATGATTTTGGAGAAATTTGAGCTGCCTGTATATTGAAACTCAGGGGCTTGTTCTTGTGTTGCTTGAGAATTTGCATGGTATGTCTTGCTCTGAAACTTGTTGGCCCTTGGGTGGTGCTCAGTTTCAGTATAGGTATGAAGGCATTTGATGAGCTCCTATTGGATAATGTTCCCTGTATTCAGGAATTCTCTGATGATCTCAGGATTTGGACTTAAGCCTCCTGATTCTGGTTTTCAGATTTATTTTTGCAATAGCCTCATGATTTCTCCATCTATTCAGCACTAATGTTATAACATCTAGGTTAAAGATGATAGGTTTCTCCACCTTCAGGGTCACCCCTAGAGGATCGCTGAGTTACTTGGAGGAGAGAAGAGGAAGGGGGTAGTTAGAAGTGAGTGGAATGGGATGAGTTGGAATCAAAAGAGGAATGAGCAAGCTAGCCTGTAACTACTTTCTTGTGTGTGCTCCAAAGTCTGGACCTCTCAGAGGTGGTCACAGAGTTATACATGGAAGAGGAGAGGGAGGAAGTAGATAGAGGTGGACAGGAGAATAAAAGAGGGATATGCAAAGGAGGGATAGAGATCCGACCAGTAACCAGTTCCCTGAGAGTTCTCCACCTTCTGTAACACACAGAGATTCATAGAGTTGGGTAAAGAAGAGGAGGGGGAGGGAGGAGACAGAAGCCACCTGGTGTAGAACAAAGAAAAGAAGGAGAGAGTGGTCACGCCAGTAATCTTGCACTCATGTAAAATTGGGTACTGAAGATTAGGTTTTTAAAAGTACAAAATTGGCAACAAGTACCAAAATGCTGAGATTAAAAATCTGGAGTAGAGATTGGATTTTCAAAGATAAAATATTAAAGAAAAGATGAAGAAGGAGAAAAAATTTAAAAAATAGAAAAAAAAAAGACTCCAGAATTATTAAAAGACAACAACTTCCACCACCAAAAGGACTATATATGGCGTTTGCTTTAAAGATAGGTTTTTTTTTTTTAAGTAATATTATGTTATAAAAATAATAAATAGAAATATAGAGGACTTAAAATTTTAATCAAGTTGAGAAAAAAAAAAAGAGGAAAAAAAAAGCAGAAAAAAACATTTTTTTCAAAAAAAATTTTTAAGGAAAAAAGAAATTCTTAAAATCACGCTTCCACATCAAACCTCCGCCCCCCCAAAATAAAAAAAATTGATCATAAAAGTAGTAACGGTATATCTGGTGCTTTCTCTGTTGTTGTGGGCTGTGTGGGTTCACTACCAAGGCAGTTCCCTCTGTTTGACTTCCTCTGTTTGCTGGTCTCTTCCATGTCTGATTTCTGTCTTGACACAGGGAGGGTGGTGGTGGACTCTGCACTGGGCTTGCCCCTTCTCGTGGCGCATACCTCTCAGGCTGTCTGTTGCTCAACGGGATATCCGTCGGGAGCCTGCCCAAGGCTTCATGCACCTCTCCAGTCTAAGCCACTCAGGTTTGGTGCTCAGGAAGCCCTCTGAAGCTCGGATTTGGTTGAATCTGGGCTTTGTTCCCTTCCCAGGTCCGAGTAGCTAGGGAGTTTGGCGCGCACAATTGCTGTGACTTCTGGCCTTTCCGGGTTGCTCAGTTTTCTGGGAGTACCACTGGGGCTCTTTCTCAGGCAGATGATGACTGTCCAGAGCCCCCAGAAGTCTTAGTTAGCAAAGAAACCTGCTTGCAATTTGGTAGATAATGTCTCTCTTGAGCTGCGATTGCCCCCTTCCAGCACTTAAGGCTCTGGCTGCCTGTCGCCAGAGCGGGATGGTCTGCAGCTGGCTATTTCTGATCCATCCTTTGTCTGTGTGTGGGCCTGTTGGTGTCTTATGTTCCAGCGTTTCGTGTGTTAGCTATCCCACAGTCTGGTTTGCTAGTCCAAGATAGTTCGTTCTAGCCATGCGCGGACCTGATTCTGGCCCTGTTACGACCTGATTCTCAAGAAAAGCCCTGCAGCCTACATCTCCTGAGGCCCAATTCGTAGAAAGCACTGTTGCTGGTGCCTCGCGCTCCTCCCTGCCCAACCCCCACTGCTACTGTCGGATGCAGGCATTTGCACTGCTTATCCACTGGGGGTTTTACTGTTGAATTTGTAATCTGTTGGTTTTAATTGTTTATTTATTCTTCTTTCCTGTTATGTTGCCCTCTGTGCTTACAGGGCTCGCCCCAGACAAGGCCGTGAAATTGTTTCCTGATGTTAGGAAACCTCTCTTTTTAAGAGTCTCTTCCTGGGACAGGATTCCCTTCCTGGGACGGGGCTACCTCCCTACCTCCTTTGTCTCTATTTTTGTCTTTTATATTTATTCCTACCTGGTTTTGAAGCCAATGATCTGCTTTGCTGGATGCCTGATGTCCTCTGCCAGCAATCAGAAGTTGTTTTGTGGAATTTACTCAGCGTTGAAATGTTCTTTTGATGAAGTAGTGAGGGAGAAAGTGTTCTCCCCATCCTATTCCTCTGCCATATTTTCTCTCCAAAGAAGTCTTAAGAAATTAAAGTGGAGCTGGAGGAATCAATCTTCCTGACTTCAGATTATACTACAAAACTATTGTCATCAAGACAGTATGGAACTGGTACAAAAACAGAAATACAGACCAATAAAACACGATAGAGAACCTAGAGATAAATCTGCACACCTATGGGTACCTTATTTTTGACAAAAGCAAGAATATACAATGGGGAAAAGAGAGCTTCTTAAGTGGTGCTGGGGAAACTGGAGAGCTACATGCAAAAGAATGAAATTAGATGACTACCTAATGCCATACACAAAAATAAACTCAAAAGGGATTAAAGACCTAAATGTAAGACTAGAAACTGTTCAACTCTTAGAGGAGAACATAAATAGAACATTCAATGACGTAAATAAAAGAAAGATCTTCTTTGACCTACCTCCTAGAATAATGGAAATAAAAACAAAAATAAACAAGTGTGACCTAATTAAGCTTAAAAGCCTTTTCACAGCAAAGGAAATTACAAACAAGGTGAAAAGACAACCCGCAGAATGGGAGAAAATAATAACAAAGGAAACAATTGACAAAGAATTACTTTCCAAAATATACAAGCAGTTTATACAACTCAATCCCAGAAAAGCAAACAATCCAATCAAAAACTGGGAAAGAGACCTGAAGAGACATTTCTCCAAAGAAGACACGCGGATGGCTAACAAACACATTAAAATATGCTCAACATGACTCATTAGTACAGAAATGCACATCAAAGCTGAAATGAGATACCGCCTCACATCAGTCAGAATGGCCGTCATCAAAAAGTCTACAAACAGTAAATGCTGGTAAGGTTGTGGAGAAATTTTCCACCATTGCTGGTGAAAATGTAAACTGATACAGCCATTATGGAAGATGGTATGGAGACTTCTTAGAAAGCTAGGAATAAAACCAGTATCAATCCCACTCCTAGGCAAGTACCTTGAGGAAACTGAAAACTGAAAAAGAAACATGTACCCCAGTATTCACTGCAGCGATATTTACAATAGCTAGAAGATGGAAATAACATAAATGTACATTGACAGATGAATGGATAAAGAAACTGGTACATATACACAATGGAATGCTAGTTAGTCGTTAGTGAAGTCGCTCGGTCCTGTCCGACTCTTTGCAACCCCATGGACTGCAGCCCACCAGGCTCCTCCATTCATGGGATTCTCTAGGTAAGAACACTGGAGTGGGTTGCCATTTCCTTCTCCAGGGGAATCCTCCCAACCCAGGGATCAAATCCATGTCCCTCACTTTTCAGGCAGACGTTTTAACCTCTGAGCCACCAGGGAAGCCCATTCAGTTCAGTTCAGTTGCTCAGTTGTGTCTAACTCTTTGCAACCCCATGAACTACAGCACACCAGGCCTCCCTGTCCATCACCAACTCGCGGAGTTCACTCAAACTCATGTCCATCGAGTCAGTGATGCCATCCAGCCATCTCATCCTCTGTCGTCCCCTTCTCCTCCTGCCCCCAATCAATCCCTCCACCATCAGAGTCTTTTCCAAAGAGTCAACCCTTTGCATGAGGTGGGCAAACTATTGGAGTTTCAGCTTTAGCATCAGTCTTTTCAACGAACACCCATGACTGATCTCTTTTCAAATGGACTTGTTGGATCTCCTTGCATTCTAAGGGTCTCTCAAGAGTCTTTTCCAACATCACAGTTCAAAAGCATCAATTCTTCAGCACTCAGCTCTCTTCACAGTCCAATTCTCACATCCATACATGACCACTGGGACAACCATAGCCTTGACTAGATGGACCTTTGTTGGCAAAGTAATATCTCTGCTTTTGAATATGCTATCTATGTTAGTCATAACTTTCCTTCCAAGGAGTGTCTTTTAATTTCATGGCTGCAATCACCATCTGCAGTGATTTTGGATCCCAAAAAAGCAAAGTCTGACACTGTTTCCCCTGTTTTTCCCATCTATTTCCCATGAAGTGATGGGACCGGATGCCATGATCTTAGTTTTCTGAATGTTGAGCTTTAAGCCAATGTTTTCAATCTCCTGTTTCACTTTCATCAAGAGACTCTTTAGTTCTTCTTCACTTTCTGCCATAAGGGTGGTGTCATCTGCATATTTGAAGTTATTGATATTTCTCCTGGCAATCTTGATTCCATCTTGTGCTTCCTCCAGCCCAGCATTTCTCATGATGTACTCTGCATAGAAGTTAAATTAACAGGGTGACAATATATAGCCTTTACATACTCCTTTTCCTATTTGGAACCACTATTGTTCCATGTCCAGTTCTAACTGTTGCTTCCTGACCTGCATATAGTGTTCTCAAGAGGCAGGTCAGCTGGTCTGGTATTCTCATCTCTTTCAGAATTTTGCACAGTTTCTTGTGATCCACACAGTCAAAGGCTTTGTATTAGCCAATAAAGAAAAAAATAGATGTTTTTCTGGAACTCTTTTGCTTTTTTCATGATCCAGCGGATGTTGGCAATTTGATCTTTGGTTCCTCTGCCTTTTTTAAACCCAGCTTTAACATCTGAAAGTTCACAGTTCACATATTGCTGAAGCCTGGCTTGGATAATTTTGAGCATTTCTTTACTAGTGTGTTAGATGAGAAGCCCACTACTCAGTCAAGAAGAGGAATGTATTTGAATCTCTTCTAATGAGATGGATGAAACTAGAGCCCATTATATAGAGTGAAATAAGTCAGAAAGTGAAATATCAATATCATATACTGACACATACATATGGAATCTGAAGAGATGACACAATAAATTTATTTTTAGGGCCACAATAGAGATACAGACATAGAAAACAGATGTATGGGACATGGTGGGAGGAGAGGAGGGAAAAGGGGAGATGTATGGAGAGAGTAACATAGAAATTCACAATACCATATGTAAACAGATAGCTAATGGAAATTTTCTGTATGACTCAGGGAACTCAAACAGAGGCTCTGTAACAGAATGAAGGGTTTGATATGGAGGGAGATGGGAAGGATATCCAAGAGAGAGGGGACATAGGTGTACTACTTATGGCTGATTCTTGTTGTTGTATGACAGAAAGCCAAAAAACTCTGTAAAGCAATTATCCTTCCATTAAGACATTAAAAAAAAAAAAAAAAAAACACTAAAAAAAAGAAAAAAATTTTTTTTGAATACTGATAGGAATGGGCTTCCCTGGCAGATAAACTGGTAAAGAATCTTCCTGTAATGCAGGAGAACCTGGTTCAATTCCTGGGTTGGTAAGTTCACCTGGAGAACGGATAGGCTACCCATTCCAGTAGGGTTTCTCTGGTGTCTCAGATGATAAACAATCCACCTGCAATTTAGGAGAAACTGATTCAATCCCTGGGTCTGGAAAATCCCCTGAAGGAGAGTATGGCAACCCACTCCAATATTCTTGCCTGGGGAATCCCCATAGGCAGAGGAGCCTGGTTGTCTACAGTCCATGTGGTCACAAAGATTCAGACACAAGTGAGTGACTAAACACAGCACAGCACATTGATAGAAATGTATTACTGAGTTAAATGCTAACTGAGTAATGTGCGACTTTGGAGTTATGTCTACAGACAGAAGTTATTTGGATATAGACAAGATAGAAATCTACAAGTTAACATATAATATCACTAAGTCTGGAACCTTAAATTAATGGTGAATAGTGAGTTGAACAAGTTATTATCCAACATTTCCCAGATCAGGGGTTGGCAAATTACAACCTAGGTCTCCCACATCAGGGGTTGGTCTGTGGGCCAAATCTGGCCACTCATTTATTTACAAATGGTGTATGGCTGCTTTCATGTTATGACAGAGTTTAGTATTTGTAAGATAGTATGGCCCAGAAAAGTAAAAATATTTACTATCTGGACTTGCAAAAAAAAAAAAAAATTTTTTTTCTGATCATTGTCCTGACAGTCCTTGGATGATCTTCACTTTTTTATGACATTGAAAATATGTTGCCCCAAACTTTCTGTATTATTTTTGTTTTGGATACTTTTTTCTAATACTACTCTGATTCTGCCATAGTGAAAATGTTCTCTTCCACTTTTATATTTACATATTTATTTATGTGTTCCTTAAAATATTATATGTGGTATTATGACCTCTTTACTAGATTTAAGCTTATTAGGAACATCTCATTCATCTTTGAATCTACACTTAACACAGTACTTTGCAAACAATAGACATTCAATACATATTCACTGAAATGGAAAAAAAAAAACTTTTAGTTTCATTGATCTTTGCAATTTTTTTTTCATCTTTATTTGATTTATTTCTGCTGAGACTTCCATGATTTCTTTCTTTCTATGATAAGTGTAGTTTCTTTTTCTTTCTCTAATTGCTTTGTGGGTGAGAATAGGTTGTTTGAGATTTTTCTTGTTTCTTCAGATGAGGTTCTATTGCTATAAACTTCCCTCTTAGAAATATATTTGCTGCCTCCTATAGGTTTTGTACTCTCATTTTTTCTTTGTCATTTTTCTATATATATTTTTAATTCTCTCTTTGATTTCTATAGTTATCTATTGATTATTTAGCAACATAGTGCTTAGCTCCCATGTGCTTCTGTTTTTTGCAGGTTTTTTTTTTTTTTTTCCTGTAATTGATCTCTAATCTCATAGCATTGTGGTCAGAAAAGTTATTTGATTTGAATTCAATTTCCATAAATTTATTAAGGCTTTATTTGTGCCCTAAGATGTGATCTATCCTGGAGAATATTCCATGTGCACTTGAGAATAAATTGTACTATGCTGTTTTCAGATGGATTTTCCTATAAATATCAATTAAATTTATCTGGTCTAATGTGTCATTTAAGACTTGTATTTTCATATTAATTTTCTGTTTGGATGATCTAAAAAGTGATGTAAGTGTCATGTTAAAATCCCTACCAATAGTGCATTGTTTTTGATTTCCTATTTTATGGCTGTTACCATTCACCTTATATATTGAGGCGTTACTATGCTGGGTGCATATATATTTACAATACGTATGTCTTCTTCTTGGATTGATCCTTAGATTATTGTATAGTGTCTTGTCTTTTATAATATTTGTTTTAAAGTTCATTTTGTCTGATATGAATATTTGTACTCCAGTTTTTTCTTTTTTTGTCAAATTTTTTTTTAACTTGAGGTGTATTAACTTTGCAATATTGTATTTGTTTCTGCTATACAATGAAATGAATCACCTATATGTATACACATATTGCCTCTCTATTGGATCCCCTTCCCACACCCTCCATCCTATCCATTTGGGTGACTACAGAGCACCAAGCTGAGCTATACAGTAAATTTGCACTAGCTATCTATTTTAATCATGGCAGTGCACACAGGTCAATCTGATTTACCAATTCATTCCACTCATCCCCACCTCTACACATTTGATTGCTATGACTGCATTTCCATTCTTGCTCTGCAAATAGGTTCAGCTGTATCATTTTTCAAGATTTCATATCCATGCACAGTATATAATTATTGTTTTTCTTATGACTTACTTCACTCTGTATGACAGACTCTATCTACATCTATCCACATATTTATAAATAACATAATTTTGGCTTTTTATGACTATTATAGTGTTGAATATACATACCACATCTTTATCCACTCATCTATCGATGGACATTTAGTTGGCTTTCATATCCTGGCAATTGTAAATAGTGTGGAAATGAACATTGATTTGCATGTGCTGTTTTGAATTATGATTTTCTCAGGAGTGGGATTGCTGATTGATATAGTAGCTCTATTTTTAGTTTAGTTTTCTTTTTTTTTTTTTAGGAATCTCCATCTATAAGGGCTGTAAGAGGGCTCCCTTTTCTTTGCACCATTTCTAATGTTTATTTTCTTGTAGATTTCTGATGATGACCATTCTGACAGGTATGAGGTGTTACTTCATTGTAGTTTTGATTTGCATTTCTCTAATAATTAGTGATATTGAGCATATTTTCAATTGCTTCTTGGTCATCCACATGTTTTCTTTGATGAAATGTCTCTTTAGGTCTTTTGGCCATTTTTAAATTGGGTTGCTTGTTATTTATGTTGAGCTTCATGAAAGTGAAATCTGCTTAGTAATGTGTGACTTTTTGAAACCCCATGGACTATACAGTCCATGGAATTCTCTAAGCTAGAATATTGGAGTAGGTAGCCTTTCTCTTCTCCAGGGGATCTTCCCAACCCAAGGATTGAACCCAGGTCTCCCACATTGCAGGCGGATTCTTTACCAGCTGAGCCACAAGGAAAGTCCAAGAATAACTGGAGTGGGTAGCCTAGCCTTTCTCCAGGAATCTTTGTAAACCAGGAATTGAACCCAGGTCTCTTGCATTGCAGGTGGATTCTTTACCAACTAGACTATCAGGGAAGCCCTCAAGGCTTCACAAACTGTTTTCATATTGTGGAGATTAGACTTTTGCTCTTGCTTTGTTTGCAAATAATTTATCCCATTTTAAGGCCTGTAGTTTTTCTTATTTATGATTTCTTTTGCTGTGCTAAAGAATTTAAGTTTCACTAGGACACATTTGTTTTTGTTATTATACATATCCTTCTAAGAGGTGGACTGGAAAAGATCTTGCCATAATTTATGTCAAAACAGTGTTCTAAATTTTTCTCTAAAAATTTTGTATTGTACAGAGTTAAATATAAGCCTTTAATTCACTTTGAGTTTATTTTTGTGTAGAGTGTTAGGGAGTATTCTAATTTCTTTTACATGTAGTTGTCCTTTTTTTTTTTTTAAACTAGCACCAATTATTGAAGAGACTGTCTTTATTCTATTGTATATTCTTGTCTCCTTTGCCATAGATTAAATGAAAATAGGTACATGTGTTTATCTCTGGGCTTACTATTCTATTCCATATGTTTCTATTTTTGCTCCAGTACCACATTGTCTTGATGACTGTTGTTTCACAGTATAGTATAAAGTCAGGAAGTCCGCTTTCTCCAGCTCCGTTTTCCTCCTGAAGCCTGCTTTGGCTATTCAGTATCTTTTGTGTTTCCATACCAATTGTAAACTTTTTTGTTCTAATTCTGTGAAACACACCATTGGTAAAGTGATATTAATTGCACTGAATCTGTAGATTACTTTGGATAATATAGTTATTTTCAAAATATTGATTCTTCCAATCCAAACCTATGGCATATTTCTAAAACTATTTCTATCATCTTTGATTTTTTATTAGTATCTTATAGCTTTCTGAATGTAATTTTTAAATTTTCTTTAGTAATTTTATTCCCATGCATTTTATTCTTTTTGATGCTATATTAAATGTGAGTGATTCCCAGATTTCTCCTCCTGGTGTTTTGTTTTTAGTGTATAGGTATGCAAGAAATTTCTGTGTATTAATTTTGTATCCTTCAAATTTACTAAGTTCATTGATTAGGTCTACTAGTTTTCTGATGATGTCTTTAGGATTTTCCATCTATAGGGCCATGGTATCTTCAAACAATGACAGTTTTACGTCTTATTTTCCACTTTGAATCACTTCTACTTTTGCTCTTCTTCACTGATTATGTCAAGAACGTACACAACAATGTTGAACAATAGTAATGAGAGTGGACATCCTACCCACAGGGAGCTCATTCAGATTCAGAGGAAAAATTAAAAGTTTTACAGATAAGCAAAAGTTAAGAGAATTCAGCACCACCAAACCAGCTTTACAAGTATTAGAGAAATTTCTCAAGACAGGAAACACAAGAGAAAGAAAAGACCTACAAAATCAAACCCCAAATAACAAAGTAAATAGTAGTAGGCTCATACATATCAATAATTATCTTTAATGTAAATGAATGAAATGCTCCAACCAAAAGACACAGACTGGATGAATGTATATGAAAACAAGACCCATATATATTTGGTCTACAAGAGACCCATTTCAGACCTAGAGACACTTACAGACTGAAAGTGAGAGTCTGGAAGAAGGTATTCCATGCAAATGGACATCAAAAGAAAACAGGAGTAGAAATGCACTTTATCAGATAAACTAGACTTTAAAATATATATTATGAGACAAAGAAGGACACTACATAATGGTTAGTGTCACTATGTCCACTTAAAATGGATTAAAAACATAAACCTAAGGCCAGAAACTATAAAACTCTTAGAAAAAAACATAGGCAGAACACCCGTTGTCATAAATTGCAGCACGATCCTCTATGACCCACCTCCTAAAGTAATAGAAATAGAAATAAAACAAAAAGAAACAAATTAAAGCTAATTAAACATAAAATCTTTTGCACAGCAAAAATAAATAAATAAATAAAAAGTCAAATTGAAAAAAGACAATCCTAATAATGGGAAAGAATATTTGCAAATGAAGCTACTGACAAAAGATTAACTTCCAACATATATAAGCATCTCAAGAAGCTCAAGTGGGCAGAAGTCCTAAACAGACATTTCTCCAAAGAAGACACACACATGGCCAATAAACACGTGAAAAGATAATCAACATCACTAATTATTACAGCAATGCAAGTCTACAGTAGGGTATCACTTCCCACTAGTCATAATGCCCATCATCAAAAGATCTACAAACAGTAAATGTTGGAGAGTATGTAGATAAATAGGAATCCTCTTTGTACTGTTGGTTGTAATGCAAATTTATACAGCTTCTATGGAGTAAAGTATGGAGCTTTCTTAACTAGGAATAAAGCTACCATATATCCCATAATCCTACTACCAGGCATATCACCTCAGAAATCCACAATTTTAAAAGACATATGCATCACATTGTTCCCTGAAGCATTATTTGCAATAGCTAGGCATAGAAGCAACATAAACATTTATTGATAGTTGGATTGATAAAGAAGTTGTGGCAATATAAAAGGGAATATTACTCATCCATAAAAAGGGATGGATTTGAGCAAGTGGTAGTGAGATGTATGAGGTATATAGCCTGTTATAAAAAGTGAAGTAAATAGAAAACTTAAAAACTAATATGTTAAAGCATACTAATTGGAATCTGTAAAAATAGTGCTGATGAACATATTTTCAGGGCATGAATGGAGACACAGACATCAAGGACAATCTGTGGCCACAATGGGGGAAAGAAAGCTTTGGATGAATTGAGAAATTACAGTGAACATATATACACTATCATGTGTAAAATAAATATCTAGTGGGTGCTGATATATAATACACGGAGCCCAGCCTGGCAGTCTGTGATGACCTAGAGGAATGGTATATATTAGGGAAAACCTCAAGATGGAGTGGATCTATATCTATACATATGCCTATCTATATCTAGCTATGATTATTTTCATCATGGTCTGATGGAAACAGCACAGCATTGTAATTATCCTCCATTAAAATTAAAATAGTTAATTACCAATATTCATGTTTCTCTTGCTATTTTTTAAATTGTTTCGAGTTGAATTTAGTAGGCCTTTTTCTTCTCTTGTGTTCCCTGCTTCAAGAAATTCCTTTAGCATTTCTTGTAAAGCTGGTTTAGTAGTGTTAAATTCTCTAAGCTTTTTCTTGTCTGTAAAGCTTTTGATTTCTTCACTAAAGCTGAATATGTTACTGAATAGAGTACTCTTGATTGTAGGTTTTTCCTTTTCATTACTTTAAATATATCTTTACACTCCTTTCTGGCCTGCAGAACTTCTGCTAAAAAATCAGCTGATAATGTTATGTGGAATTTCTCATATGGTATTTATTGATTTTTCCTTGCTGATTTTAATATTTTTATCTTGTATTTAATTCTTTTCTTTAAATTGATTAACATGTTTTGTCCTGTTTCTCACTGAGTTTCTCTTGTATGGGACTTTGGGTTTCCTGGACTTGAATTTTTACTGTCCTATATTAGGATAGTTTTCGATTATAATCTCTCAAATATTTACTCAGACCCTTTTTCTTTTCTGGAACCCCTTCTGACCTCCACTGTTTTTGACAGCTAACTTTTTTTTGGAAATTCCCTTGTACATAATTAACACAAGGATTTGTTGCTTTAAAGATGTTCCTGAAAATCTTTATATTTTATTAATTTTACTATTATTTATCTGAGTATTATTTTTTTCCTTTTATACTGCTAAGAGTTGGTTAAGATTTTGTATGTGTACATAGGCTTTTTTTCCCTCAAATTTTGTATTTGAGCACTGTTTTCAGTTTTTCAAAAATATTTTTCTCTCACCTCATCGCCAAAATACACCCTTGGGAACATGCCAATCACCCAAGAACAACAGTGGTTCTAAGCAGTCGTCCTGGGCAACTCTTTCCCTGATCTCTTTGTCAAGCTTAGGCCTTTTTGGTATCATACCAACAGTTTGTTGCTGCTGTTGTGTCACCAAGTCCTGTCCAATTATTCACTATCCTACGGACTGCAGTATGCCAGGCCTCCTTCTCCTCCACCATCTCCCCGAGTTTGACCAAGTTCATGTCCATTGCATTTGTGATGCTATACAATCATCTAATCCTCTATCACCACTTTATCAGCATAAGATTCTTTTTCAAAGAGTTGGTTGTTCACATCAGGTAGCCAAACTATTGGAGCTTGTTTCAGCATTAGTCCTTATAATGAGTACTCAGAGTTCATTTCCTTTGGGATTAACTGATTTGATCTCCCTGCTGTCCAAGGGACTCTCAAGAGTCTCCTCCAGCACCACAGTTCAACAGCATCAATTTTTAAGCACTCTGTCTCTTTATGGTCCAGCTCTCACAATTGTGCATGACTATCATATACTTGCCATACCAACAGTTAGTGTGCACTAATTGTTGGCTCTCTACTGTATTTGACAAAGCCCTGAGGCATAAAATCCTACACATTAGAATCCAATTAACTTAAAGATACTTGAGAAGGGGATCAATATAGTGAAGAATTGAGAAGTGGAGTCTACCTTCTTCCTACAGATACATCAAAAATATATCTACATATGGAACAAGTCTCACAGAATATCTTCTGAATGCTGGAAGAATATCTCAGACTTACAAAAGGACAAGAAAATCTCCATGTAAGAGGGTAGGGCAAAAGGAAAATGAATAATAATAATAAGAGAAAGAAAGAAATCGTGACAAGACTTGTGTCTCTGGGAATGGATGGTGAAGGAGGAAATATTTCTTCACACTGGAAAGTCCCTCACATGTGGGGATTTGGTAGGGGTTATCTTTGCAGCCATGGAGGAGAGCTCAGGGTCAGATATATGGCAGGCAAAGTAGAGAAAGACCAACACTGAAAGTCAGTGCTTATTGTTGGCACTCTCCAGTCTGACACATTTGTCTATTCATCCAACTTCAGGGACGTCAGAGGCTAAATGCTGAGGCTAGGGCTTCAGAGGTCAGACCTTGGGGAGAGGACTGGGATTGAGATAAAACAGCCTAAAGGAGGTAGGGTTTAGTTTAGCAGAGCTTAGCGTAACTTAAAAGAAGCCTGGGGCTGCTAGAGGAAACATTGTTGGCAGCTGCTGGGGGCTTCTTGGGGAGTGTAAGGAGAAGGACAGGCTCACAATAGGAGCCTCTTCTCTGTGCAGTCACAGGACCACCTGCATAAGCTCAAGGGATGGGAATGAGCTAGGGCTGATATCTTTAACCCCAGAGGCAGGTTTGGGCCACTGCCGCCACTATAACTGAGGATCCTATGAGAGAGCAAAGATCACTACTCAAACCTTGCTGGGAGCTTGAGCAACCCATTACTGTCAATGGTCATGCAATAAGGGTTCCACTTACCCAGGAATTTGCACGGTGCACCCCAGTCTTTTACAACTTCCTTCTAGTCTCTACTCTGTAGGCACTTTGCTCACGTTCCAATTAAGATTGCTTTATCCTCCTTGGTTTGAGTGAGTAAGTATGCCCAAGGTAGCTGCTGCTTTGCACTCCTTATACCTGGGTGCAGAATAGATGCCTGAGGATGGTTGAAATGCAGAATTGGGGCCAAAATCAGAGATGATGCACAGAGCCAGTGTAACTCAGAAAGAGGAGAAGAAATGTCTCCATGCAGTTGCCCAAGATCCAGATTAAGTCCCTACCATCAGACTGTTAAACCTTGTGTTTGTGGAATGTTGCAATGGACAATGAGTGTTCCCACAACTGAGATCAGTCTAAGTTAAGCAGCATTGGATTTGGGGGGCAAGTACACACAAGAGTTGGGAAAGATTAGAGCATGATCTGCTCCTACAGTACCCCAGGAGTGTCCAGAGACCCATCTAGAGGAATTAGAGGACTTCCTGGGGAGGAAAGCATTGGGTGTGATCCATCGTTGGGGCAAGGGTACAGATAGCTGAAGCTTCAAAAAAATTATATTATTATTATTATTTTTGTTTTATATTATTTTTTTAATTCATTCTTTCTGTTGGTACTTCATTTTCTTTTCTTTTTCATATATTTATCTTTATATTTTGACTGTTTCACTGCTTTGTGTTTTTCCTTATTTTTGTTATTTTTTCTTTATTTTATTTGCTTTTATCTCCTTTTGATTAGTTTTACTTATTTATTTTATTTTATTTTATTTTGTTTTCTGCTTTTGGTTTGTTTTTGTTAGTTTTGTTTTCAGTTTTTGTTTTTATTTGTGGGTACTTTCATTGTTCTCTTATTTCATTTGCTTTTGTTTTCCTTTTACTTGTATGTGTGCTTGTTTTGCTTGTTTGATTTTTCTTTTATCACTTTTCTTGAGTTTTGTTTTTCTGCTTGCTTTTCTCTTTTTGTAGTTGTTGTTCATTTTTGTCTTTCTTACCTGTCTTGGCTTTTGTTTTTCTGCTTATATTCTTTCACTCAATTATTATTATTTATTTATTTTGCCACACCATGCAGTTTGCAGGTTCTCTGTTTCCCAGCTAGAGACAAAACCTGAGTTCCTGTGGTGGGAATGTTGAATCCAAGATGCTGGACCACCAAAGAAATCCCAGAGCCAGGAAATATTAATTGGTGAGAGTTCTCCTAGTGATCTCCATCTTGACATAAAGTCCCAGCTCCACAGAATCATCTGAAGGTTTCAGTGCTTGACACCTGATGCCAAACAATTGACAAGACAGGAAACTACCCCTCAGTAGACAGAAAGTCTAAAGTCACACTAAGCTCACAGACACCATAAAACAACACCACCTGATATGGCCCTTAAATCAGAGGGACAAGCCTCAGTTCAACCTACTAGAGTAGAGGCACCAGTCCTTCCAACCAGGAAGCCTACACAAGTCACTAGAACAAACTCATGCACTAGGGAGCAGACACCAGAAGCAAGAGAAATTATATCCCTGAAGATACTGGAAAGGAGACTTCAAATACAGTAAATTAGTCAAAATGAGATGACTGAGAAATATTTTGTAGGGGAAGATGCTGCTTGTGTCTGATGAAGCATGTGAAAAGGGTATCAGTCTGGAGGGAACATCTGCATGCTAAGTCGATTCAGTCATGTTCAACTCTTTGAGATTCAAAGAACTACAGCTCACCAGGCTCCTCTGTGCATGGGATTCTCCAGGCAAGAATACTGGAATGGTTTGCCATTTCTTCCTCCAAGGGATCTTCCCCAACCAGGGATGGAACTCAATCCCTCTTTCATCTCTTGCATTTGCAGGTGGGTCCTTTACCATTAGTGCCACCTTTAAGCAAGGTAAAAACCTACAAGATCAACTAAATGAAGAAAACATGTGCAATCTGTCTGAAAAAAAAAAAGAAAGAAAGAAAAGAAAAAAATCAGAATAACAACAGTAAGGATGATCCAAGATCTCATGAATAGACTGGAGACACAGATTGAAAACATAAAAGAAATGTTTAATTAGGAGCTAGAAAAACTAAAGAACAAACAATCTGATGAACAACACAATAACTGAAATACAATTATGCTAGAGGGAATCAATAGAATAATAGCTGAGACAAAAGAATAAATAAGCAAACTGAAATATAGAATAAATGTCATGGAGGAGAATAAAGATAAAACAATGAAAAAAATTAAAAATAGTCTCAGAGATCTCAGGGACAAAATTAAGTGCACCATAATTTGAATTATAGGAGTCCCAGAACAAAAAGAGTAAGAGAAGAGTCTGAGAAAATGCTTGAGTAAATTATAATTGAAAACTTCCTTAACATTAAAAAGGAAATAACCACTGAAGCCCATAAAGCACAAATAGGATAAACATAAAGAGAAACACATAGGATACATATTAATCACACTAACAGAAATTAAATTAAAAGAAAAAATGTCAAGGAAAATGCAAAAAAAAAAAAGAAAAAGAAAAAGAAAGAAAGAATCCCCATAAGGTAATCAGCTTATTTTTCAGTAGAAAATCTGCAGGACAAAATATAGTGGCATGATATATTTCAAGTGGTGAAAGGGGAAAATCTACAACCAAGAATACTCTAACCAGAAAGAATCTCATTCAGATTCTAGAGAAAAATCAAAAGATTTACATACAAGTAAAAGCTAAGAAAAGTCAGCTTCACCAAGTCAGCTTTACAAAAATGCTAAAGGAATTCCTTTAGGTGGGAAACACAAGAAAACAAACAAACAAACAAAAAAAGATCACAAAAACAAACCCGATTGTTAATAAAATGATATTGTGAAATGAAGTCACTCAGTCATGTCCGACTCCTAGCAACCCCATGGACTACAGTCTACCAGGCTCCCCGGTCCATGGAATTTTCCAGGCAAGAGTACTGGAGTGGGTTGCCATTGTCTTCTCCAGTAAAGGTAGACAAATAAGAACTGTGAGGCCAGTGACTACATTTTGGCTCCTTCTGCTGTGCTAAGCAAGTGAGAGAACCCTGGCTTTCCTATCGGGAGACCTTCTGAATGGCTTAGTCCCTTTGCAGCTGCCACTAGCTGTCAGCCTCCCCATGGATGTTGTCCACGTGCACTTTGAGGTAGTCGTTCCTTGTAAACTTCTTATGGCAAAACTGGCATTCTGCCAGAGGACGATTGGGATTATGAGTCATCTTGTGTCGGATCAGCATTTTCTTTAGGCTAAAAGCCAAGTCATAAACATCATACTGGAAAGGCTTCTCCCCGGTGTGCGTCCTTGTGTGCTCATCCAGGCCGCACTTCTGGCTGAAGGCCTTGACGCACTCTGAGCACTTGTATGGCTTCTCCCTCATGTGAGTACGAATGTGCATCTTCAGGCTGTCATTTTTACTGAATCCTTTCTCACAGTGAGGGCACTGATTAGGAACATGCATATTGATAACTATTTTAAATTTAAATGGATCAAATGCTCCAAGCAAAAGATGCAGAATGAAGGAATGGATACACAAAAAGAACTGCATGCATGTTGTCTACAAG
>SJYG01000518.1:457968-479964 GCA_006410535.1 Litocranius walleri
ATGCATGTTGTCTACAAGAGACTCACTTCAGACACTATAGACTGAAAATGAGGGAATAGAAAAATATTTTCCATGCAAATTGAAGTCAAAAGGAAGCTGGAGTAGGAATTCTTATATCAAATAAACTAGACTTTAAAATAGATTGTTATAAGAAATGAAGAAGGATGCTGCATATGAAGGAATTATTCCAAGAAGAAGATATAACCATTATAAATATATATGCATCCAACATAAGTGCACCTCAGTACATAAAGGAGATGCTAACAGATATAAAAGGTAAAACTGAAAACACTACAATAATATTCGGGGACTTTCATGCCTCACTTACAGAAATGATCATCCTGATAGAAAATTAATAAGGAAGCACAATCAGTAACTGACCTAATAGACCAGATAGATAAATTGATATTTATAGGAGATTACACACAAAAACAGCACAATACACTTTCTTCTCAAGTGCACATGAAACATACTCCAGGAAAAATCACATCCTGGGTCACAAATCAAGCTTTGATAAATTTAAGAAAATTGAAATCCTATAAGACATTTTTTCTTACCATAATTCTATGAATTTAGAAATCAATTACAAGGGGGGGGAAGTAAACATCTCAAACAAAACAAAGCTAAACCAATATGACAGTAAGTGAACAAGAGATCATTGAAGAAATCAAGGAGGAAATAAAAAATAACTGGAGAGAAATGACAATTAAAAAAATAAAAAACAACCTATAACCTAAGAGATGCAGCAAATGCAGTTTTAAGAAGGAAGCATTTCCTAACTTAAGAAACAAGAAAAATCTCAAATAAACAACTTTGAATCTAAAACAGCTAGAGAAAGAAGAACAAACAAAACCCAAAGTTAGTATAAGGAAAGAAATCATAAATATCAGAACAGAAAGAAAGGAAATAAAATAAAGGAACAATAGCACAGATCAGTGAAACTAAAAGCTAGCTCTTTGAGAAGATAAAAACAATTAATAAACCTTTATTCAGACTTTTCAAGTGAAAAGGGAGAGGATACAAATCACTGAAATTAGAAATTAAAAAAAGAAAGTGACAAGTTAGGAAAAAATTGACAGCTTCTTAGAAAGGTACAAACTTCCAAGAATGAACCAGGAAGAAATAGAAAACATGAACAGACCAATCACAAGAAATGAAATCAGCACTGTGGTTAAAATCTTTCAATAAATAAAAAAATCAGGAACAGATAGCTTAACAGGTTAATTTTATCAAGCATTTAGAGAAAAGGTAATATCCATCCTTCTTAAGGGTTTCCCCAGTGGCTCAGTGGTAAAGAATCCACCTCCTAAAAAGCAGATATAAGTTCAATCTCTGGGTTGGGAAGATCCCCTTGAGAAGGAGGGCAACTCACACCAGAATTCTTTCTGGGAAATCCCATGGACAGAGAAGCCTGAAAGGCTCCAGTCTATAGAATCACAAAGAGTGGGACATGACTTAGTGACTCAACAACAGCCTCCTTCTCAAACTCTGCTCAAAATATTGCAGAGGTAGGTATTAAACCAAGCTCATTCTAAAAACTCTCCATCATTCTGTAACCAAAACTAGACACAGATATCACAAAAGAAGAGAATTACAAATCAATATCAGTGATAAATACTAACAAATGGAATACAGCCATATATTAAAAGGATCATTTGCTGTGATCAAGTGGGAATTATCCCAAGGATGCAAGGATTCTTCATATCTATCCATTTGAGAACCATATTAACAAATTGAAGAAGAAAAAAAAATCATATGGTCATCTAAATATACACAGAGAAAGCTTTTGACAAAATTGAACACCCATTCATGATAAAAGCTCTCCAGAAAGTGGGGATAGCATAATACTATCCATATATGACAAACACCACAAATCTCATTCTAAATAGTGAACAACTGAAAGTATTTTATCTAAGATGAGGAACAAGACAAGGATGCTCACTCTAGTCAATATTATTCAACATAGTTTAGGAAGTCCTGGTCATGGCAATCATGTAAGTAAGCACAATAAAATGAACCCAATTGGAAAAGAAGAATTAAAACTCTCACTGTTTGCAGATGACATAATGTCATGCATAGAAAATCCCAGAGAGGCCACTAGAGGTAATCAATGAGTTAGGCAAATTTGTAGGCTATAAAATCAATGCACAGAAATTTACTGCATTTTTATACAGCAACAATGAAAGGTCAGAAAGAGAATTTAAGGAATCAATCCTACTTACCATTATGACAAAAATAATAAAACACCTAAGAATAAACCTACCAAAAGAGACAAAACCCCTGTACTCAGCAAATCAGAAGATACTGATGAAAGAAATCAAAAACAATGTGGATAAAGGGATACATCATGTTCTTGGATTGGAAGAATCAATGTCGTGAAAATGATTCTACTATTCAAAGCAGTCTATAGATTCAATGCAATTGCTGCCTAATTACTGAAATGTTGCTGCTATGATTCATGAATGACACCAGGATTCTTGGCCTCCAGAGGAGAGGAATTCAGTCTAGGAGTAGTGACAAGGCCTGATCACTTCGAGCTTTTGTGGAATACAGTTTTATTAAAGTATAAAAGAGATAAGTTTCTAACATAGACATCAGAAAGAGGCCAAAAGAGGGCCCTCTTGCTAGTTTATTGTAAAAAAGTTATACGCCTATTAGCAAGCTGCTAATTAGAGAAAGGAAATGCCTCAAAACAGAGAGTTTCACTGGACCCTTCAGCCATAACATACATTTTGAGATAGCTTTGGCACAAAGTGAGTCATCCTGGTCCATAAAACAATTGACAAGAATCTTGAAGAAAGGCAGATTTCCAAGTAAATACATAGCTTAATTATCATAGCTTAAGAGAACATTTCCATGAGTAAAACATACTGGTTTGCTGAGCCATTATCGGGTCTGAGTCTTGACTTGAAGAAAGACAGAGTTTAAGGTAAATACATAGTTCATTAACACAGCTTAAGAAAAACATCTTCATAAGAAAAATGTATTGGTTAGCTCAAGGTTTGAGAAAAGTTAAGGTCAGGTGGAACCAGGTGTCCTCATGGCAACATAGAATTTTAAAAGAAACCTCCTTTTAATTTTGTATAGAGAAGAGATAAAATGTCTGATACTTGTAGTTTGTTTCCTCCTTCTGCTTAAAAGAGAGAAAGACGCATCTGACACTTGCAGTCTGTTTCCTCTACTTGAGGACCCCTAACCTTCCTGCCTGTTACGCTCTCATTATCAATGCCATTTTTTCACAGAATCAGGGGGAAATCGTCCAGTTAGTAAGGAAACACAAAGGACCTGGGATAATCAAAAGAATCTTGAGAAAGAAATACAGAACTGGATTTGTCAGTCTCCTTGACTTCAGGCTATAATACAAATCTATAGCAACCAAGTCAGCATTGTACTAGCAGAAAAACAGAAATATAGGTTAATGGAGCTGAACAGAGAGCACAGAGGTAAACCCATGCACTTGCAGTCAACAATCCATGACAAAAAGGGTGAGAGCATACAGTGGAAAAAAGACAATCTTTCAGTAACTGATCCTAGGAAAACTAGACAGTGACATGTAGAAGAATGAAATTAGGACACTCTCTAACACCACACATAAAAGTAAACTCAAAATGTATTAAAAACTTGGATATAAGGCTGGGTACTGTAAAACTCGTAGAGTGAAACTTAGAATACTCTTTCAGACAGATTTCAGTGAGATCTTTTTTTTTTTTTTTTTCAAATATTGAAAGGTTGTTGTTGAATTATGATGCCGGGATTCTTGGCCCCTGAAGGAGAAGAATTCAATCCAGGGCCCGAGACGAGGCTTGATCACTCAGAGCTTTTGTGTAGTGAAGTTTATTAAACTATAAAGGAGATAGAGAAAGCTTCTGACATAGGCATCAGAAGGGGGCAGAAAGAGTAACCCCCTGCTAGTCGTTAGCTGGATGTTATATAGTCATCAGCAGTCCATTGATGAAAGAAAGGAATGTCTCAAAACTTAGAATGGCACCAGGTCCCTCACCCATATAATATATTTTTGGATAATCTTGGCTCCAAATAGTTTATCTTGGGCCATAAAAGGATTAACTTGAATCTTGAAGAAGGGCGGAGCACCATATAAATAATGTTATTTACATAGATTAGAGGAACAATATCAGAGTATAACATATTTATTTATTAAGTAGGTTCTGAGCCCAAAAGGCAGAACCTACTTGAAGACAGAGTTTGGGGTAAATGCATAGTACATTAGCATAGCTTAAGATAAACATTTCCAGAAGAAAAAGGCAATGGTTAACTTCAAGTGAAACCAGGTGTCATTATGGCAACACAGAATTTTAAGAGAAACCTTTTAAATTTGTCTAGAGAAGGAAAAAATATCACTAGTTTGTTTCCTCCTGCCACTTAAGAGAGATAAAATGTCTGAAACTTGCAGGCTATTTTTTCCGTTTGGAGACCCCTGGCCTTCCTGCCTGTTACCCTCTCAGTATCTCTTAGAGTTATAAAAATAAAAGGAAAAATATCCTGCATTGAACCTAGACTCATGTTTATGTATGGCAAAACCAATACAATATTGTAAAGTAATTAGCCTCCAATTAAAATAAATAAATTTAAATTTAAAAAATTAAGGAAAAATAAATGATAAATGTAAACAGAAACAACAACAACAACAAAAATGGAATCTAACTAAATTTAAAGACTTTTTCACAGTATAGGAAACCATAAACAAAAGAGTAAAATATAAGACTGAAAGACAATCCTCAGAATGGGACAAAAGAGGTTAAACTGCAAAATATAGAAACAGCTCATGCAATTCAATAAAAAAAAATCCAGTAAGAAAATGGACAGAAGATCTAAATAAACATTTACCAAAAAAGATATGTAGATGACCCACAAACACATGAAAAGATGTTCAATATTGCTGAGTATTAGAGATATGCAAATCAAAATCACAATGAGGTTTCCTCTCACACCAGTTAGAACTGTCATCATCAAAAATATCTACAAACAGTAAATGCTGGAGAGGGTGTGGAGAAAAGGGAACCCATTTAAACTGTTAATGGAAATGTAAATCAATACAGTCATTATGGAGAACAGTAAGGTGGTTCCTTTAAAATCTAAAACACAGAGCTATGTTATGATCCAGCAGTGCCACTCCCAGTCATATGCCTGGATAAAACCATAATTAAAAAACATACACGTACCCCAAGTTACATTGAAGCACTACACATTGTAACCAGGACTCGGAAGCAACTTAAATGTCTATCAACTGAAGAATCAATAAAATTGTGGTACATATTTAATGTTACTCAGCAAAATAAAGGAAATACATTGTTCTGTTAGGCCTCAAGGCCTCCTTCTAGGGGTCCGTTGTCCAAAGAATCTCCAAGACTCGGAATCAATGCAAACAGCAAGAGGATTTATTAGGCCGGTGCGCCGGGGTTTGATCACCACCAGGGAAGAACGAACCCTGAACATTCGTTACAAAGCAGTTTTTAAGCACAAAAAGCCACAAATAGGTACAGCTAGGGTGGAACAATCTGATTGGTGTTTAAGTCTTGGGATTTTCAGGGATAGGTTTATTTGTTATCAGGTTGACACGTATGTCTGAGTTTTAATTTTACTGCTAACTTGTTTCTCCAGAAAATTAATTTCCTGGAACAGTTTGTGGTAAATATCTCCCAGAAAGCTTCCTGGGGGCTGCATTTCTGAGGTGCGAGTCCCCTACATATTTTTGAGATAAAGGTTTGTCTTACCATTAACAGGAGGGCCTGTTTTCTTAAGGCTCTAGTGAAACTTTAACCTTTATTCTTATCTACACTTCCTCTCATTCCCCTCTTCTTTTAGTTTGGATTTCAATCCTGAAATCATGAGCTGAGGTTTTTCTCTTTGCTCGGTGACTGCCCTCATAAGTCTCTAAGAAGGACTCGTCAGAGTGGTAGAGGAGTCTGGGCACTAGCCGCACCAGAATATAGAAGTCAGTTGATCTATTAAATATTGCCATAGACACGCAGGGTGTGAGACCTGTCTTACATGCCCACCAACCATCTCCGGGAGGAATGAGATATCCTGTGTAGCTGAGGGTTTTATCAACACTTTTACAAAGATGAGCTTGGTGAGGAGTGGGAGAGCCTATACACAGTCCCTGGCCCATCACCGCCGAAAGGGTGAGTCTGACTGTTTCCTGTTGCTGCCACCTGCAATGACTGGGGGAAGAGGAGCTATTTACCGTCCCTATTATCCCTGTGGCTTCGTAATAAGGTGGGGGAGTTGTATAACAGAGCCAACAGGACTTAGTAGCCTCTGGATTGGTGGCATTTAGGACCCTGAAAGCACTGTCAACGAGGGTCAGCATTCTGTCCTGACTTGAGGATTTGTTGTAGGGAGCCATCTGGGGGGGGACTGTTGTGGTTCCTGGTGCCGTTTTTTTACCTCTTTCAGTGGGGGCTGGCTCCTGGGGATTTAGAAGTGGGTTGGGACCGATGGATTGGGGGGGTGGAGAGTCTATTTTTAATCTAATGGAAAAAATGAGGCCATGGTAATGTTTTTTATATAGTCGTATGCCCCACGAAAATCCTCTGATCTATTCTGTGGCTTGCTTTTGTTTTGCCCTATCAGAGAACTTGATATGAAGTGGGTTGCACCATGAGTTACATTCAGGGAGATTTTGGTGGTGTGTATAGTTGGCTTTGACTGTAATAAGGTCCCAACTAGAGGACAGTCTTCAGTAGACATCTCCCGTAGTCTCACAACCCCAGTGCCAACAATAAAATTCATTTTCTTCCCCACAATGACTCAATGCTCGTTCTCTATGAAACCCTGGGCACACATACAGAGTATAAGTTTTTAACATATTTTTCCTGACCTTATTAGCACAACCCCCCCCCCCACAGTCTGGGCATGCGAAGAAGCCATCAAGCCCCATATGGACGGACGTCTCGGGTCTCTGTGAAGATCAGAGTACCCTTTAAGGTCCCAGTCGGCAGGCACTCCTGCCGCCAGTTGACAGAGGTCTGGATAGAGATCTGGCCACCAGGCGAGCGGCGGGGTGATGTTAGTACTAGACCATATAACCCTTCCCACCTGTGAGACTACTTGCCAAGTCAGTTGTTAAGGCTGGTGGGGATTTGACGCACTCACAGTTGGGAGGATCAGGAGAAGGGCTGCGAGCCCAAGGATCAGCAGAGTTTGAGCTTTAAGGGGTGAGAAGTACGGTGTGCCTTCCATTGAGGTGACGGTTCCGAAGCGGTCTTGATGTGGGAAGCGTGGATCCAGGAGGAAATTCCGTCGACTTTGACAGCAGTGGGGGTGGTGAGCAGGATGATGTGGGTCCCTTCCACCTAGGCTCTAGGTTCTGCTGCCGGTGCCGGAGGACGTAAACCGAGTCTCCCACTTGGAACGGGTGGGCTTCTCCTGGAGTGCTGGGTTGATAAGCTTCAGCGAGCTTGGTCCACACCTCTCTCTGAACCAGTTGGAGTCCTTTAAGCCTGGCATACAGATCACCATTTTTAAAACAGCGTGGATCAAACCCTTCTCTGAGTGACAGTATAGGGGGAGGAGTCCCGTACAGAATCTCAAAAGGAGAGAGACGGAAACAAGAAGGAGTGTTCCATACTCAGAACAAGGCTAAGGGAAGGAGCACCGTCCAGTCAGTACCGCCAGTCTCTAAGAACAATTTAGTTAGGGTCTCTTTTAGAGTCCTGTTCATCCTCTCTACCTGTCCTGAACTCTGGGGTCTGCATGCACAATGTAATTTCCAATTGGTCCCCAGAAACTTAGCTATTTCCTGGCTTACTTGGACGGTAAAAGCTGGCCCATTATCTGACCCTATCATCTTCGGAGCCCCAAACCACGGGAAGATTTCTTCTAAAATTTTCTTGGCCACCGTTAGTGCATTTTCATTTTTGGTGGGGAAAGCTTTTACCCACCCTGAGAAAGTATCTATAAAGACCAATAGATATTTGTTACCATACCTTGCGGGGCGCACTTCGGTGAAGTCCACTTCCCAGTAAGCCCCCAGCCTGTCTCCGCGCAGCCACTTACCTTGGCTTGTCTTGTTATGGCTGGCATTTACCTCCTGGCAGGGCTTGCAATTCTGGACTATTTGATCAGTCAATTTGATCAGACCCGGCACCTCGCATCTTTCTTCGAGGAAGCTGCTTCCATCCGTATACCACGTCACCTCAGCATTTTGAAGCGGCTGGTCTGAAAGATCTTTGCGGGTCCCGTGTACGTCAGCTAGTACTTCTTGGCAATTGTGCGCCACCTCGGTTTGGCCAGGGTCTGGTAGCAGCGTGGCAGGATTAAGCCCAGTCGCCGGTGTGAACTTGATCCGTTCAGAGTTCAGGAGTAACGTCTGATAGTGGGTCACTCTGGCGTTGGTCAGCCATCTCTCAGGGGGTTGCTGAATCACACTTTTTAAGACATGGGGAGCAGTAATGACCAGGTTCTGTCCCAAAGTCAGTTTATCGGCATCCTTTACCAGAATTGCCATGGCTGCCACTATAGGTAAACAATTTGGCCAGCCAGCGGCTACAGGGTCCAGTTTCTTTGACAGGTATGCCACAGGCCGATTCCATGGTCCCAGTTTTTGAGTGAGGACCACTTTGGCAATGCCATTATTTTCTGCTACGTAGAGGTGAAAAGGCTTGTTTACATCTGGTAGTCCCAGGGCAGGAGCTGACAGTAAGGCTCGCTTGATGTCGTCAAAAGCTTCTTGCTCGCTTTTTTCCCAGACAAAGGGAATATTGCCCTTTGTCAGGGGGTACAAGGGAGCAGCCATTTACACGAACCCTGGAATCCAGAGCCTGCAGAATCCTGCAGTGCCCAGGAACTCCCTGACTTGCCGAGGATTTTGGGGGGCTGGTATTCTGGCCACAATCTCTTTTCTAGCCTCTGAAAGCCACTACTTCCCGTCCTTGATTTGATACCCCAGGTAACTGACCTGCTGCCAGCAGATCTGGGCCTTTTTGGCGGAGGCACGGTAACCGAGAGATCCGAGCTCGATTAGTAAGGTCTCAGTCCCCTTCCTGCATTCTTTTTCAGTGTCAGCGGCCAGGAGCAAGTCATCTACATATTGGAGCAAAGTTACCTGGGGGTTGGTGGCATGGAAATGCGTGAGGTCCTGGTGGAGGGCTTCGTCAAAGATCGTCGGCAAGTTTTTGAATCCTTGCGGCAGCCTAGTCCACATTAGCTGTCCAGAGAGTCCTGTAAGGGGATCTTTCCACTCAAAAGCGAAAATAGGCTGGCTGACGGGGCTGAGTTGGGGGCAGAAGAAAGCATCTTTTAAGTCCAAGACAGTGTACCACTTCCGGCTGGGAGGAAGTATACTCAACAGGTTGTAGGGGTTGGGCACTGTGGGGTGTAGGTCAGTCACCCGCTTGTTAACCTCTCTCAGGTCCTGCACAGGTCGGTAGTCACCTGTTCCAGGTTTGTGGACTGGGAGCAGGGGGGTGTTCCAGGCCGACTGGCACTTTATTAGTATTCCTAATTTGAGGAGTCATTGGATGTGAGGGCGGATTCCATTCCTGGCCTCTCTGCTCATCGGGTACTGGCGGACGGATATGGGAGTAGAGGAGGCCTTGACTTCTACTATCACTGGGGGCTGTCAGACCGCCATACCCATGCCCGAGACCTCAGCCCATGCCAGAGGGGTCTTAACTAGCCATTCCTGCATATCAGTGGCCTCAGTGGAGGGGGAGGGGCTTTTGAACAGCGTGTTCATCTTCCAGTCTTAAGGTCAGGACTTGTAGCGGCCTCCCCTTCCAGTCCGTCACTGTGGCGCCTTTAGCGTGAAAATGGATTTGAGCTCCCACCTTCGTGAGCAAGTCTCGTCCTAGCAAGGGGTAGGGGCATTCAGGGATCACGAGGAACGAGTGGGATACCCGGCCCATGCCGAGATCTATTGTTCTTTGGGTAGTCCATGGGTACAGCTGGTACCCTGTAGCGCCCTGTACCCAGGCCTTTTTGTAGACATTGTTCCTTCTGACTGTAACAGGACTGAATGTTGGGCTCCCGTGTCTACTAAGAACTGCACAGGTTTCCCCTCCACCTTGAGAGTTACCCTAGGCTCGGGGAGGGGGTCCAAGCCCCATCTCCCCTAATCTTTTTCTTCAAGAGCTAGGATCTTGTCAGGAGGGGAGGGCTTTCCCCTCTTCTTTTTGGGGCAGTCTCTGAGTCAGTGCCCTTTTTCTTTGCAGTATGCACATTGGTCTTTATCTAGGGGTGGCCTAGCTTTTGCTTTATTTTCTTTGCAGTCTCTATCTTCACCCTTATCTCTTCCTTGTCCCTCCCTAATTACCGTAGCCAAAACCTTAGTTAAGTTTTTCTCTTGTCTTTTTTTTCTCTCCAGCTCTCGTTCATCCTGTTCTTTTCTTTTTTTTTTCTTCTGTCTCCCTCTTATTGAATACTTTGTCTGCCTCCCTAACCAGATCTTGAAGGGAGAATTCTTGTAGCCCATCTAGTCTCTGCAGGTTTTTTCTGATATCTGAGGCTGACTGATCAAAAAAAGCCATTGCTATAGTTGCCCTATGCTCCACGGATGTGGGGTCATAGGGAGTAAATTGTCTAAATGCCTCTATTAACCTATCTAAAAGCACGGCCAGTGACTCAGTGGATCCCTGAGTCACTTTTCTTACCTTGGCCAGATTTGTGGGGTGTCTCGCAGCCCCTCGGAGACCCGCCACCAGAGCCTGGCGGTAGACCCTCAGGCGCTCCCTACCTGCCGGAGAATTGTAGTCCCAATTGGGTCTTGTCAGTGGAAATCCAGCATCTATTTCATTTGGTAGTGCCATGGGGCGCCCATCGTCTCCGGACACATTTTTCTGGGCCTCCAGCAACACCCGCTGCTTCTCCTCAGTTGTGAGGAGAGTTTGCAGCAATTGCTGGCAGTCATCCCAAGTGGGCTGGTGTGAGAAAACAAGGGATTTTATTAGAGAAGTTAATGCTTGTGGATTGTCAGAGAATGAGGGGTTATGAGTTTTCCAGTTATAGAGGTCTGAAGCAGAAAAGGGCCAATACTGGAGTGGCCGAATTCCGCCTATCAGGGGGACGTATTCCCAGAGGGGAAGGACGGTGGAGGAGTCTGGGGTGGCCGCTTGGCAGCTTCGCGTCCCCGCTGCTGGGCCCGACTCCCCCTCGTCCAGGGCCGGCTCGGATGGAGCAGAAGGCTGGATTACCGGGACTGGGGGAGATGGGTCTGGCGCAGGGACTAGTGCCAGCGGATAGGGTGGAGGGGGGTCCAGGAGCAGGAGATCGGTCTGAGTGTCTGGGTATATCTTTTTGGCGGGAGCCTTTGCTTCTTCTTCCTATTTTTCTGCTGGTTCCAAGGCAAGAATTCCCACCGCAGGTCCCAACGTTGCTCCTGTGGAAGGAACAAAGGGCTGGACCCACGCCGCAGGGGAGAAGACCAAGTCCTCCCACACCATAATATAGGGCATCCGATCTGGGTTCTCGTGAGGTCCAGGGGTAAAAACTACAGCCCTAATTAGGCTAACCTGCTCTGAGGAGAAGGAACTTTCGGGTGGCCACCCTGTCTCAAAGCTGGGCCATTTTACTGAGCACAGAGTCTGCCACTTTCCCTTCTTAACCCTTACTGATAGGTTATGTGTCCTGGTCTTAACTTCAGTCCAGTGACTTGTTGTCAATGACAGAGGGGTCGTCACAGTCTGTCCCATCGTCAAGTCATCTGGGGGTGCCACAGGAAGGACAAATTAGAAGAGAGACAAACAAGACAAAAACAGAAAGAGAGAATGGCCGCCACGTGTCTGACCAAAAACACAAGAAACTACAGATGGGAACCTCACCAGAGGCTCTGCCTGATTCGGATGAAGGGGGGTCAAACTGAACCCTCCTTCCAGATTGACGTCTTGGGCATCCCCAAGGATCGTCACAGATGTGCCTCCCTGGCAGATTTCAGAAAATTCAGAAAACCAGAGTTGGACAGACGTGCGAGCGGTATCTCAGTTTCAAGTAAAAACAGAGTTAGCACAACAAGAACACACAGAGAGCTCGAGCGTACCTCCGAATCCGGTAGTCAGGGAGATCTGAGATGGGTGAGGGATCCCGGACTAGCCCCCAAAATGTTAGGCCTCAAGGCCTCCTTCTAGGGGTCCATCGCCCAAAGAATCTCCAAGACTCGGAATCGATGCAAACAGCAAGAGGATTTATTAGGCTGGTGCGCCGGGGTTCGATCACCACCAGGGAAGAACGAACCCCGAACATTCGTTACAAAGCAGTTTTTAAGCACAAAAAGCCACAAATAGGTACAGCTAGGGTGAAACAATCTGATTGGTGTTTAAGTCTTGGGATTTTCAGGGATAGATTTATTTGTTATCAGGTCGACACGTCTGTCTGAGTTTTAATTTTACTGCTAACTTGTTTTTCCAGAAAATTAATTTCCTGGAACGGTTTGCGGTAAACATCTCCCAGAAAGCTTCCTGGGGGCTGCATTTCTGAGGTGCAAGTCCCCTACATATTTTTGAGATAAAGGTTTGTCTTACGATTAACAGGAGGGCCTGTTTTCTTAAGGCTCTAGTGAAACTTTAACCTTTATTCTTATCTACACTTCCTCTCAGTTCCATTTGCCCATATGTGATTGCCATTGTTGCATTTGCAGATATGAAGATACCATTTGCAGATGTGTGGATAGACCTAGAGACTGTCATACAGAATGAAATAAATAGAAAGAGAAAACCAAATATCATATATTAACGTGTATTGTTTTTGTTGCTGTTCAGTCACCAGGTCATGTTGAACTCTTTGCAACCTCATTGACTGCAGACACCAAGCTTCTCTGTCCCATTAATGCATATATGTGAAATCTAAAAATACGTTAGTGATTAACTTATTTGCAATGCAGAAGTAGAGACTCAGATATAGGGAGCACACCTATGGATAACAAAAGGAGGCTGTGATGGACTGGAAAGTCAGATTGACAGATATACCCTATTTGCATACTAAGTCACTTCAGTAATGTTCATCTCTTTACAAGCATATGGACTGCAGTTCACCAGGCTCCTCTGTCCCTGGGATTCTTCAGGCAGAATATGGGAGTGGATTGCCACACTCTCCTCCAGGGAATCTTCCTGACTTAGGCATCAAACCAGGGTCTCCTTTACCTCCAGCAGGTGGATTCTTTACCACTAGTGCCACGTGGGAAGTTTAGATATACACTATTGTGTATAAAATAGATAACTAATTAGAACCACTAGTATAACATAAGGGGACTTTGCTCAGTGCTCCATAGTGATGTAAATTGGAAAGAAATTTAAAAGCGAGAGAGAGAGAGAGAGAGAGAGAGAGAGTGAGAGAGATGATATCTGTATATTTGTAGCTGATTCACATTGCTGTATAACAGAACCTAAGACAACATTGTAAAGCAACTAGATTCCAGTAACAAGAAACAAATTAAGGGTCATTTTAAGGGTTTTTTGAGGCAAATCTGAAAATTTTTCTGGCTACTGAAGAGCTCTTCTTTATCTGTATCTTTTTCTGATTCTTTCCAGTATATTCACTGGTCTACAGTTTAGCTTGTTTCTCTCTTAGAGCTACCAGCATCCTGTTCATTGCTTAAAAAATAAAGTCAGTCACTCTGAAAGTTTCAAAGCTCTCTGTTCTTATAGCCAGCTCTCCTTCTGGACTAAATTTCTACACTGCAGCTCCAGAGCTGGGGATGTGTGGACCAAAATAAACTGGAAAATTCTGAAAAAGATGGGAATACCAGAGCACCTGACCTGCCTCTTGAGAAATCTGTGTGCAGGTCGGGAAGCAACAGTTAGAACTGGACATGGAACAACAGACTTGTCCCAAATAAAACAAAGAGTACGTCAAGGCTGTATATTGTCACTCTGCTTATTTAACTTCTATGCAGAGTACATCATGAGAAATGCTGGACTGGAAAAAAAAAAAAAACAAGCTGGAATCAAGATTGCCAGGAGAAATATCAATAACCTCAGATATGCAGATGACACCACTCTTATGGCAGAAAGTGAAGAGGAACGAAAAAGCCTCTTGATGAAAGTGAAAGAGGGAGTGAAAAAGTTGCCTTAAAGCTCAACATTCAGAAAACGAAGATCATGGCATCCGGTCCCATCACTTCATGGGAAATAGATGGGGAAACAGTGGAAACAGTGTCAGAATTTATTTTGGGGGGGAAGGGTTCAAAATCACTGCAGATGGTGACTGCAGCCATGAAATTAAAAGACACTTACTTCTTGGAAGAAAAATTATGACCAACCTAGATAGCATATTCAAAGAGACATAACTTTGCCAACTAAGGTCCTTCTAGTTAAGGCTATGTTTTTTCCAGTAGTCATGTATGGGTGTGAGAGTTGGACTGTGAAGAAGGCAGAGTGCTAAAGAATTTCTGCTTTTGAACTGTGGTGTTGGAGAAGACTCTTGAGAGTCCCTTGGACTGCAAGGAGATCCAACCAGTCCATTCTGAAGGAAATCAGCTCTGGGATTTCTTTGGAAGGATTGGTACTAAAGCTGAAACCCCAGTACTTTGGTCACCTCATGCGAAGAGTTGACTCACTGGAGAAAACTTTGATGCTGGGAGGGATTGGGGGCAGGAGGAGAAGGGGACGACAGAGGATGAGATGGCTAGATGGCATCACTGACTCGATGTACATGAGTCTGAGTGAACTCCGGGAGTTGGTAATGGACAGGGAGGCCTGGTATGCTGCTATTCATGGGATTGCAAAGAGTTGAACACGACTGAGTGACTGAACTGAACTGAAGTGAACATGAATAAGCCATAGGTATACATGTGTCCCCTCCATCCTGAAAGAATGTGAGTTTTACTTCATCTTTTCCTTCCTTTCCTCAACAATGACAAGATTTGCCTATATTGACAAATATGATATGTAACATTCGTTAATTGCTATTGCTTCAGTTTGTGACTATATCACAGTTCCTTTCACCCAGTCTAAAACTGCAAGACACTCTATGTTGTATTCCTAGGATTGAAACCACTGGATTTTATAGAATGAAAATAAACAGCTATTATTACCTAACGCCACATTGTTTTCAAGATATTTTCATTAGTCATGTTTAAGAGAATTCAGAATACATCTCAAATGACATAATTTAGAATAATACATTATTTCCAAATTTTTTCTATACTTTTAAGGATTCAATTCCTGACTATTAGTAGTATTGAATGGTTACTCCAAGTATTTTTTGATGATGCATATTTCCCACTTGATAATTTCTTTATAATCTTTTGTCCATTTTTCTGTTTGACTTTTTTTTTCTAAAACTATATTGAAAATCACTGTAGTAGTTTGTCTAATACTGAAACTAAATTTTTGAAAAATCTTTTTCAATTCTTTACTCTTTTTCTGGCTTGTCATTTCATTTATTAATTATATATTAATGAATAAGAAATCTTAAGATTAGTGCAACTCATCATTTTTCCATGAGTGTCTGTGTCCTGTATATACTGTTCTTGAATTTCTCACCACAGTTTGTACTTTGCCCACTGTGTTCATTAAAGGCAAAAGATCAAATTTAGCACTCTTCTGTTCTTTCCCAAAGGTTCTACTTCATCCATACCATTTTCCCAATCTTCACCACAAGCATTGATCCATCTATCAGTTCATTTCAGTTAGTCTTTCACTCATGTCTGACTATTTGTGACTCCATGGATTGCAGCATGCCAGGCCTCCCTGTCCATCACCAACTACCAGAGTTTATTCAAAATCATGTCCACTGAATCGGTGATGTCATCCAACCATCTCACCCTCTTCATCCCCTTCTCGTCCTGCCTTCCGTGTTTCCCAGCACCAGGGTCTTTTCCAGTGAGACAGTTCTTCACATGAGGTGGCCAGCATCAGTCCTTCCAACGAATATTCAGGACTGATTTTCTTTAAGATCAATTGGTTGGATCTCCTTGCTGTCCAAGGGACCCTCAAGAGTCTTCTCCAACACCACAGTTCAAAAGCATCGATTCTTTGGTGCTCAGCTTTAATAATAGTCAAACTCTCACATCCATACATGCTACCGCTGCTGCTGCTAAGTCACTTCAGTTGTGTCCGACTCTATGTGACCCCACAGACTGCAGCCCACCAGGCTCCCTCGTCCCCAGTATTCTCTAGGCAAGAACACTAGAGTGGGTTGCCATTTCCTTCTCCAATGTATGAAAGTGAAAAGTGAAAGTGAGTTGCTCAGTCATGTCCTTAGCCACCCCATGACTACTGGAAAAATCATAGCTTTGGCTGTATGTACCTTTGTTGGCAAAGTAATGTGTGTGCTTTTTAATATGCTGTCTAGTTTTGTCACAGCTTTACTTTCACGGAGAAGGCAGTCACCATCTGCAGTGATTTTGGAGACCCCAAAAATAGTCTGTCACTGTTTCCATTGTTTCCCCAACTATTTGCCATGAGATTGATGTGACCAGATGTCATGCTCTGAGTTTTCTGAATGTTGAGTTTTGAGCCAACTTTTCAGTCTCCTCTTTCATCTTCATCAAGAGGATCTTTAGTTCTTCCCTTTTTGTCATAAGTGTTGTCATCTGCATATCTGAGGTTGATATTTCTCCCAGAAATCTTGATTCCAGCTTTTGCTTCACCCAGCCCAGCATTTCTCACAATGTATCCTGCATATAAGTTAAAAGAGCAGGGTGACAATATGTAGCCTTGATGTACTCCTTTCCCGATTTGGAACCAGTCTGTTGTTTCATGTCCAGTTCTAACTGTTGCATCTTAAGCAGTATAGACATTTCTCAGGAGGCAAGTAAAGGTCATCTGGTATTCCCATATTTTTAAGAATTTTACACAGTTTGTCATGATCCACACAGTCAAAGGCTTTGGTACAGTCAGTAAAACACATGTATATGTTTCTTTGGAACTCTCTTGGTTTTTCAATAATCCAAAGGATGTTGGGAATTTGATCTGTGGTTTCTCTGCCCTTCTGAATTCCAGCTTGAACATCTGAAATTTCATGGTTCACGTACTATTGAAGCCTTATTTGGAGAATTTAGAGCATTACTTTGCTAGCATATGATATGAGTGCAATTGTGCGGTGCTTTGAGCATTCTTTGGTATCACTTTTATTTGGGATTAGAATGAAAACTGACCTTTCCCGGTCCTGTGGCCACTGCTGAGTTTTCCAAATTTGCTGGCATATTGAGTCCAGCACTTTCACACCATCATATTTTAGAATTTGAAATAGCTCAACTTGAATTCCGTCACCTCCACTAGCTTTGTTTGTGGTGATGCTACTTGATTTCTCATTCTAGGTTGTTTGGCTCTAGGTGAATGATCACACCCTCATATATATCTGGGTCATGAAGATCTTTTTTGTACAGTTCTTCTGTGTATTCCTTCCACCTCTTCTTAATATTTTCTGCTTCTGTTAGGTCCATACCACTTATGTCCTTTATTGTGCCCATATTTGCATGAAATATTCCCTTGGTATCTCTAATTTTCTTGAGATCTCTAGCCTTTTCCATTCTATTGTTTTCTTGTATTTCTTTGCACTGATCATTGAGGAAGGCTTTCTTATCTCTCCTTGCTATTCTATGGAACTCTGCATTCAAATGGGTATATCTTTAGATCCATCTATAGTGCTTTTCTGTATTTTTCTAGAGACAAATCCTATTTTTCAGTGTCCTTGTGCTCATAACCACAAGCTCTATCTATTAAGGTATCCTATTCTTCACCACAGCCACTGCTCCATCTGTAGTGCTTTTTTCACTCTTCACTATGGTAGTAACTTTATTTTTAGTGCTTTTTCCTTCATTAGCATCTTGTGTGGCTTTCAATTCTGCACCATAAGCTGTTCTCTATTCCCAGTACTTTTTTCTCCTTTGTCAGTGCGTCATTCATAGTTTACTTATATTTTGTTACATAGGACAATATGGTTATCTAGAGCATTTGCCTAATCTTCCTTGCACGCAATATTCCTCTGTAATACTCTGCCATCTTATCTATGCAGAATTTCATATAAAATCTCTTTTTCCAATCTCACAAATGACCCAAAATTTCTCCTCATTCAGAGCCTTAAACTTTAGTATCTTTTCAACTTCTTTTCTTATTTTACTATCTAATTCTTAGTTTTATTTCATTTTAGATGCAATTAGAATACTTGAAAAGAGCATTCTGAATTACAATGTAAATTTCATCATTCATTGTTATTCTTTCTTGTTATTCTGCATTATTTCTATAAAAATCCAACTTTGATTTATATCATTTAATATTTTCTTTTTTTAATTTTATTTTTTATTTTGTTTATATAGCCAGGACATGGAAGCAACCTAGATGTCCATCAGCAGATGAATGGATAAGAAAGCTGTGGTAGATTTAATTTTTTCTAATAAATTAAACTATGCTGTTATGTGAAACTTTTGGCCATGTTAGCACAGTTGTTTTCTAATGTAAACAGTGCCACACCATAAATAATACTATTTTTAAAGTGAGCTGGATAATGATTAAATGAATGAGTAAATATTAAGCATGTCAATCATGGCCCCATATTTAACATTTGTTTAAGCAAGAAAGGAATTTTTAACAATTTTTAAGTAATCTGACAGACCTTCTAGCCATAACACCAAAGAAAAATGTTCATTTCATCACAGAGGACTGGAATGCAAAAGTAGGAAGTCAAGAAATACCTGGAGTAACAGGCAAGTTTGACCTTGGAGTACAAAATGAACCAGAACAAAAGCTAACAGAGTTTTGAGAAGGGGACACACAGGTCATAGCAAACACTCTCTTTCGACAAAACCAGAGAAAACTCCACACGTGGATATCACAAAGTAGTCAATACCAAAATCAGATTGATTACATTCTTTGCAGCCAAACATGAAGAAGCTCCATACAGTCAGCAAAAAAAAAACTGGAAATTGACTGTGGCTAAGATCATGAACTCCTTATTGAAAAATTCAGACTGAAATTGAAGAAAGTAGGGGAAACTAGTAGGTCATTCAGGTGTGATCTAAATGTTACAGTTATACAGAGGAAAGGAAAAATAGATTTAAGGGATAAGATGTCATAGACAGAGTGCCTGAAGAACTATTGACAGAGGTTCATAGCATTGTACAGGAGGCAGTAATCAAAATCATCCCCAAGAAAAAGAAATGCAAAAGGCAAAATGGTTGTCTGAGGAGTCCTTACAAATAGCTGAGAACAGAAGAGAAGTAAAAGGAACAGGAGAAAAATAAAGATATACCCATCTGAAAGCAAAGTCCAAAACACAGCAAGGAGAGATAAGAAAGCCTTCCTAAGTGAACAATGCAAAGGGATAGAGGAAAGCAATAGAATGGAAGGTCTAGAGACTCCTCAAGAAAATTAGAGATACCAAGGGAATATTTCATGCAAAGATGGGAACAATATAGGATATAAATTGTATGGACCTAACAGAAACAGAAAATATTAAGAAGAGGTGGCAGAAATACACAGAAGAACTATACAAAAGATCTTAATGACCCAGATAATTGTGATGGTGTGATCATTCATCTTGAGCCAAACTACCTGGAATGCAAAGTCAAGTGGGCCTTAGGAATCATCACAATGGACAAACCTAGTGGAGGTGATGGAATTCTAGCTGATCTTTTTAAAATTCTAAAATATGATGCTGTGAAAGTGCTGGACTCAATATGCCAGCAAATTTGGAAAACTCAGCAGTGGCCACAGGACTGGAAAAGGTCAGTTTTCATTCCAATCTCAAAGAAAAGGAACGCCAAAAAATGTTCAAACTACCACACAATTGCACTCATCTCATATACTAGCAAAGTAATGCTCAAAATTATCCAAGCTAGGCTTCAACAGTATGTGAATCAAGATCGTCCAGATGTTCAAGCTGGATTTAGAAAAGGCAGAGGAACCAGAGATCATGGAAAAAACAAGAGTTCCAGAAAAACTTCTGCTTCCTTGACTATGTTAAAACTTTTGACTGTGTGGGTCACAACAAACTGGAAAATTCTTAAAGAGATGGGAATACCAGATCACCTTACTTGCCTCCTGAGAAAGCTGTATGCAGGTCAAGAAATGGTAGTTAGAACTGGACAGCAAACAACTGCAGAATGGACTGGCTCCAAATTGGAAAGGGAGTACATCAAAGCTGTATAGACACACCAATAACCTCAGATATGCAGATGAGCCACCCTTATGGCAGAAAATAAAGAGGAATTAAAGAGCTTCTTGAGGAAAGGGAAAAAGGAGAGTGAAAAACTTGAATTTAAACTCAGTATTCAAAAAATGAAAATGATGGCATCCAGTCTCATCATTTCAGTTCAGTTCAGTCGTTCAGTCATGTCCGACTATTTATGACCCCATGAATCACAGCACACCAGGCCTCCCTGTCCATAACCAACTCCTGGAGTTCACTCAGACTCACGTCCATCAAGTCAGTGATTCCATCCAGCCATCTCATCCTCTGTCGTTCGCTTCTCCTCCTGCCCCCAATCTGTCCCAACATCAGAGTCTTTTCCAATGTGTCAACACTTCGCATGAGGTGGCCAAAGTACTGGAGTTTCAGCTTTAGCATCATTCTTTCCAAAGAAATCCCAGGGCTGATCTCCTTCAGAATGGACTGGGTGGGTCTCCTTGCAGTCCAAAGGACTCTCAAGAGTCTTCTCCAACTTATATGCAGAGCACATCATGAGAAACACTGGACTGGAAGAAACACAAACTGGAATCAAAATTGCTGGGCAAAATATCAATAACCTCAGATATGCGGATGACACCACCCTTATGGCAGTAAGTGAAGAGGAACTAAAAAGCCTCCTGGTGAAAATGAAAGTGGAGAGTGAAAAAGTTGGCCTAAAGCTCAACATTCAATAAACGAAGATCACAGCATCTGGTCCCAGCACTTCATGGAAAATAGATGGGGAAACAGTGGAAACAGTGTCAGACTATTTGGGGGGGGGGGTCCAAAATCACTGAAGATGGTGACTGCAGCCATGAAATTAAAAGACACTTACTTCTTGGAAGAAAAGTTATGACCAAGCTGGATAATAGATTCAAAAGCAGAGTTATTATTTTGCCGACTAAGGTCCTTCTAGTCAAGGCTATGGTTTTTCCAGTGGTCATGTATGGATGGGAGAGTTGGACTGTGAAGAAGGCTGAGCGCTGAAGAATTACTGATTTTAAACTGTGGTGTTGGAGAAGACTCTTGGGAGTCCCTTGAACTGCAAGGAGATCCATCACTTCATGGCAAATAGATGGGAAAGCAATGGAAATAGTGACAGACTTTATTTTCTTGGGCTTCAAAATCACTGCAGATGGTGACTGTAGCCGTGAAGTTAAAAGATGCTTGCTCTTTGGAAGAAAAGTTATGGCCAACCTAGACAACATATTAAAAATCAGAGACGTTACTTTTTGCCAACAAAGGTCTGTTTAGTCAAAGCTATGATTTTTCCAGTAGTCATGTATGGTATGAGAGTTGGACCATACAGAAGGCTGATTGCTGAAGAATTGATGTGTTTTAAATGTAGTGTTGGAGAAAATTCTTGAGAGTCCCTTGGATTGGAAGCCAATCAAACCAGTCAATGTTAAAGGAAATTCATCCTGCATATTAATTGGAAGGACTGATGCTGAAGCTAAAGCCCCAATACTTTTGCCACCTGATGTGAAGAACTGACTCATCAGAAAAACCCTGATGTTGGAAAAGATTGAAGGCAGCAGGAAGGGGACGATAGAGGATGAGATTGTTGAATGGAATCCCCAAGTCAATGATGTGAGTTTGAGCAAGATCCAGGAGATGGTTAAAGACAGAGAAGTCTGGTGTGCTGTAGTCCATAGGGGTCACAAAGAGTCAGACATGACTGAGTAAGTGAACAACAACAGAAAACGTAACAAACATGGAAAAAATCAAACAACATCTTATGAGGAAATTTTGTCTTCTTACTTAAATATCATTTACCTTGAAATGAAAAATCCTCTTATTTTAAAAAAGAAATATTTGTAGATATTTTTGTCACAGTTTTTCCTGTCATTTATAGTGCCTAAATCAGATTTGCATTTCTATTTTGTTGTCAAATTTTCAATTTTTCCATTAAGTTGTTTGAATTTTTGTCAA
>SJYG01000518.1:480115-525069 GCA_006410535.1 Litocranius walleri
TTTGAATTTTTGTCAATTTCAGAGCTAGAAATTTGAAATCTCTCTAAACAAAATATTTTTCTGAGGAATTCCTTAATGACACACAGGAAAAACTAAACATTTTAAATATTTTGGAAAACTTGAAAGCTTTTATTTAAAATAAAAAAAAAGTTTTTAGATAATATTTTGACTTTTTATTTTATCCCTAGCCTTGGGAACAGCTGCCTGTGACACTTATTTTATTCTTGTATTCAATATATTACCAAAATGGAGAAATCACATCAATTTCTTTTATTTTTAATGTAATTTTGCATACCTTTTTTTGTTTTGAAATATAATTGATACATGACATTGTTTTAGCTTAGGTGTATAACATAATGATTTGGTATATTTATATATTGCCAGGTGATTATTACAGTAACTTTATTTAACAACATCCATCACCACACATTAGTTATACTTTTCTTTTTCTTGTGATGAGAACTTTGAAGAACCACACTTTTAGCACCTTTCAAATGTATTATATAGTATTTTAAACTATAATCACTATGCATTACATTCAGTCAGTTCAGTTCAGTCGGTCAGTTGTATCCGATTCTTTGTGATCCCATGAATCACAGCATGCCAGGCCTCCCTGTCCATCACCAACTCCCGGAGTTCACTCAGAATCACGTCCATCAAGTCAGTGATGATATCCAGTCATCTCATCCTCTGTCATCCCCTTCTCCTCCTGCCTCCAACCCCTCCCAGCATCAGAGTCTTTTCCAATGAGTCAACTCTTCACATGAGGTAGCCAAAGTATTGGAGTTTCAGTTTCAGCATCATTCCCTCCAAAGAAATCGCAGGGCTGATCTCCTTATGTCCCCCCAAAATATCATATGTAGAAAGTTTATGCCTTTATTCCCTTCCATTATTTCCCGCAACCTCCACCATCTCCTTTGCCCCTGTCAATCATCATTCTGTTCTCTATATCTGAGTATATATATATATATATATACACATATATATACATATAAATCTCACATCTTTATTTATTAATTGACATTATTTTAAATATGGTTTTAATCATTTTAAATATTAAGAAGTATCTTAAACCTTATTGTTAACTTCTTATGTCCCTACAGTGTTATCCTGCACTGAGAATTACACAGACTACTCCAAAAAATCTATTTTTGACCAAAGTGATTGCTTATAGATGTCTCACTGTTACAGAAAATAGAGGGCTTATACAGTTATTCTGCCAGTATATCACCCAGCATAAAAATAAATGACCTGGAGGTCTAATGGTTAACAATCCATCTGCCAATGCAGGGGACATGGGTTCAATCTCTGGTCCAGGAAGATTCCACGTGCTGTAGAGCACTAAACCCTTGTACTGCAACTAATGAAGCACAAGCACCATAGACCCCATCTCCACAACAAGAGAAGTCACTACAGTGAGAAGCATGGGAAACAAAACAAAGAGTAGCTCGCATCTCCACAACTACTGGAAGCCTGCATACAGCAAGGAAAACCCAGTGCAGCCAAAAAATGAATAAATAAATAAATGATATCACATATTTACAATAGCTGTGCTGGTTATTTTCTCCGGAACTATCTGCATGAGTTTTTAGGTGTAAAAGTGGGGCATATATTTGGAAATATATAACTTTTACAATAGATAGTTTAACATTTGGTAAACTAAAGAGCTGAGGAAGGTGTTACTCATTTTGTATGAAATAATTAATTGCCATCTCCTAGACTTCTGCCCATCTTGGGTGGCCCCATGGGCATGGCTTAGATTCACTGAGTTAGAAAAGGCTGTGGTCCTAGTGTAATTAGATTGACTAGTTTTCTGTGATTATAGTTTCAATGTGTCTGCCCTTTGATGCCCTCTTGCAGCACCTACTGTCTTACTTGGGTTTCTCTTACCTTGAACATGGAGTACCTCTTCACAGCTGCTCTACCAAAGTGCAGCCTCTACTCCTTACTTTGGATGAGGGGTATCTCCTCACTACTGCGCCTCTTGATCTTCAATGTTGAATAGCTCTTCTAGGCCCACCTGCACCTGCACAGCCACCACTCCCGGTCTGACAGTGGTCCACTGGAGAAGGGAATGGCAAACCACTTCAGTATTCTTGCCTTGAGAACCCCATGAACAGTATGAAAAGGCAAAATGATAAGATACTGAAAGAGGAACTCCCCAGGTCAGTAGGTAACCAATATGCTACCAGAGATCAGTGGAGAAATAACTGCAGGAAGAATGAAGGGATGGAGCCAAAGTAAAAGCAATAACCAGTTGTGGATGTGACTGGTGATAGAAGCAAGGTGCAATTGCATAGGAACCTGGAATGTCAGGTCCATGAATCAAGGCAAATTGGAACTGGTCAAATAGGAGATGGCAAGAGTTAACATCAACATTCTAGGAATCAACGAACTAAAATGGACTGAAATGAATGAATTTAACTAAGATGAACATTATATCTACTACTGTGGGCAGGAATCCTTTAGAAGAAATGGAGTAGCCATCATAGTCAACAAAGGAATCCAAAATGCAATACTTGGATGCAGTCTCAAAAACGACAGAATGATCTCTGTTCGTCTCCAAGGTAAACCATTCAATATCACAGTAATCCAAGTCTATGCCCCAACCAGTAACACTGAAGTAGCTGAAGTTGAGTGGTTCTCTGAAGGCCTACAAGAACTTTTAGAACTAACGCCCAAAAAAAGATGTCCATTTCATTATAAGGAAATGGAATGCAAAAGTAGGGGGTCAAGAAACACCTGGAGTAACAGGCAAATTTAGCCTTGGAATGCGGAATGAAGCAAGGCAAAGACTAATAGAGTTTTGCCAAGAAAATGCACTGGTCATAGCAAACACCTTCTTCCAACAACACAAGAGAAGACTCTACACATATGGACATCACCAGATGGTCAACACCAAAATCAGATTGATTATATTCTTTACAGCCAAAGATGGAGAAGCTCATACAGTCAGCAAAAACAAGACCAGGAGCAGACTGTGGCTCAGATCATGAACTCCTTATTGCTCAAGTCAGTGATGCCATCCAGGCATCTCATTCTCTGTCGTCCCCTTCTCCTCCTGCCCACAATCCCTCCCAGAATCAGAGTCTTTTCCAATGAGTCAACTCTTCACATGAGATGGTCAAAGTACTGGAGTTTCAGCTTCAGAATCATTCCTTCCAAAGAAACCCTAGGGCTGATCTCCTTCAGAATGGATTGGTAAAAACCTAAATCAAATCCCTTATGATTATACAGTGGAAGTGAGAAATAGATTTAAGGAACTAGATCTGATAGATAGAGTGCCTGATGAACTATGGTCAGAGGTTTGTGACAGTTGTACAGGAGACAGGGATCAAGGCCATACCCATGGAAAAGCAATGCAAAAAAGTAATATGGCTATCTAGAAGCCCTTGCAAATAGCTGTGAAAAGAAGAGAAGCGAAAAGCAAAGGAGAAAAGGAAAGATATAAGTATCTGAATGCAAAGTTCCAAAGAATAGCAAGAAGAGATAAGAAAGTCTTCCTCAGTGATCAATGCAAAGAAATAGAAGAAAACAACAGAATGGGAAAGACTAGAGATCTCTTAAAGAAAATTACAGATACCAAGGGAACATTTCATGAAAAGATGGGCTTGATAAAGGACAGAAATTATATGGACCTAACAGAAGCAGAAGATATTAAGAGGAGGTGGAAGGAATACACAGAAGAACTGTACAAAACAGATTTTAACGACCAAGATAATCACGATGGTGTGATCACTCACCTAAAGACAGACATTCTGGAATGTGAAGTCAAGTGGGCCTTAGGAAGCATCACTACGAACAAAGCTTGTGGAGGTGATGGAATTCCAGTTGAGCTATTTCAAGTCCTGAAATATGATGCTGTGAAAGTGCTACATTCAATATGCCATCAAATCTGGAAAACTCAACAGTGGCCATACGACTGGAAAAGATCAGTTGTCATTCCAATTCCAAAGAAAGGCAATGCCAAAGAATGTTTCAACTACCACACAAATGCACTCATCTCAAACGTTAGTAAAGTAATGCTCAAAATTCTCCAAGCCAAGCTTCAGCAATACGTGAACTGTGAGCTTCCAGATGTTCAAGCTGGTTTTAGAAAAGGCAGAGGAACTAGAGATCAAATTGCCAACATCTGCTGGATCACAGAAAAAGCAAGACAGTTCCAGAAAAACATGTATTTCTGCTTTATTTTCTATGCCAAAGCCTTTGACTATGGATCACAATAAACTGTAGAAAATTTGGAAAGAGATGGGAATACCAGACTACCTAATCTGCCTCTTGAGAAACCTATATACAGGTCAGGAAGCAACAGTTAGAATGACATGGAACAACAGACTTTTTTCCAAATAGGAAAAGGATCCATCCAGGCTGTATATTGTCACCCTGTTTATTTAACTTACATGCAGAGTACATCATGAGAAGTGTTGGGCTGGAAGAAGCACAAGCTAGAATCAAGATTACTGGGAGGAATTATCAATAACCTCAGATATGCAGATTACACCACCCTTATGGCAGAAAAGTCTCCTGATGAAAGTCAAAGTGGGGAGTGAAAAAGTTGGCTTAAAACTCAACATTCAGAAAACGAAGATCATGGCATCTGGTCCCATCACTTCATGGCAAATAGATGGGGAAACAGTGGAGACAGTGTCAGATTTTATTTTGGGGGGTTCCAAAATGACTGCAGATGGTGACTGCAGCCATGAAATTAAAAGATGCTTACTCATTGGAAGGAAAGTTATGACCAATTTCGATAGCCTATTGGGAAGTGAAGACATTACTTTTCCAACAAAGATCCGTCTAGTCAAGGCTATGGTTCTCCAGTGGCCATATATGGATGTGAGAGTTGGACTGTGAAGAAAGTTGAGCACCAAAGAATTGATGCTTTTGAACTGTGGGGTTGGAGAAGACTCTTGAGAGTCCCTTGGACTGCAAGGAGATCCAACCAGTCCATTCTGAAGGAGATCAGCCCTGGAATTTCTTTGGAAAGAATGATGCTAAAGCTGAAACTCCAGTACTTTGGCCACCTCATGTGAAGAGTTGACTAATTGGAAAGACTCTGATGCTGGGAGGGATTAGAGGCAGGAAGAGAAGGGGACGACAGAGGATGAGATGGCTAGATGGCATCACTGACTTGATGGACGTGAGTCTGAGTGAACTCCGGGAGTTGATGATGGACAGGGAAGCCTGGCATGCTTCATTTCATGAGGTCGTAAAGAGTCAGACATGACTGAGCTGCTGAACTGAACTGAACTGAGATTTCTGCCAAGTCTAAGGACAGCAATTTGGTAAACTTGTTTAGCTTTTTATTTGTCATAAAGAAGCATTTATCATTACATGATATTTAAACTTCTTATACTAAGTTTCTATTTTCACAAATTTTCTTGAAGAATTGTGGAGAAATTTGGAAAAGTTTCCTCTCACCAAAGGAGGAGGGTGAATAAAAGGGTAGAGGAAAAAAGAAGGGGTGGAAGAAGATGGATAAGAAGCAAGGAAGACTGAAGGGAAAAAAGAGAAAGAAGAGAGCAGAACAGTAGTTATTATATGATGCATATTATAGAATAATACTTTTTTTCACCAGTACAGTCTCTGACTTAAGTGACTGTGGAGAAGGCAATGGCAGCCCACTCCAGTACTCTTGCCTGGAAAATCCCATGGGCGGAGGAGCCTGCTGGGTGGGCTGGTGTCTGTGAGGTCACACAGAGTTGGACACGACTGAAGTGACTTAGTAGCAGCAGCAGCAGCAGCAGCTGTCTATCTGTGAAATTTAAATGGTGAGACTACCATCACACTAAAGCAATATAATGACCACCACATAACTGTTATGCTCCGAGTCCAAGTCTCTGAATAGACTGAGAGAACAAGTCCACCATGGCAATGCAAAGGCAAGAAGGGAGTTTATTTATTGCTAACTTGAGTTAAGGCACTCTGCCACATCCAACACAGTGGAGTAAGGCAAGAGGGCCCAGAGCCCTGAATTACAGCAGTATTTATAGACTTAGAACAAAGACACGGAGTTGGCAAGGGTGGATTGGTTGCAAGGGGTTCTTGGTACCTATTAATTGGCTAAATTTTGCGCATGCAGGCTCGCTTAAGGGACTTTTCATGTTATCTGGGCTAGCTCTAACCAGGCTATGGGGAGTATGCTGACTAGCTGAGTCTCAAGGTCGAGGGGATGATGATCTCATCTCCTTCTGGGCAGTGACTCAGCTTTTTCTGTGATTGTAGCTCTGGCTACTTTAGTCCTTGAAGCTTGTCATGGCTTCTGTCAGGTCTTAACAATAATCATATTGGTTAACACCTTCACAAGGAATTTTCTGTTCAGTTATAAGAAATTACTACGAATTTATTAATGGAAGGGAGTAAAACTCAATTTGTGCCATGTGGCTGTAGCTTAAAAATCATGATACTTAAAAATACTTTCAAATTCATGATTTAAAAAAATTATGAATTTTTACAACTCTGGTCTCATAATTAAATATTTAATATATACCTGCATTTATAATATGGTCTGTAAAGTATCCTTCTGTAACATGATCACCAAATATTTTGTTTATGTATTTAACACAGGTATTCTATTTGAAAATTTTATTTATTTTATATATTAACACAACCAATATGCAAAACTAGACAATTTTCTCTGATAATATATCATTACATAAACCTCATTGAATCAATTTTGTACTATTGGTTATTCTGGACCAACTATGACTTTTACCCATGTGGGTAGAATTTACTTGCTCATTCATTTTTTTTCCAGATTCTAGTTCTCTTGTAGTTTGTTTGAAAGGTAGGGCTTTGATGACATGTATTTTAGTTTTATAACTCAATTCACAAAGGTTATTATAGAGGGAACTAAGAATATGGACAGTTATAACTTGAAGATACTTTTGCTGTATAAATGTATTTCTGTACCTTATGCCATCTGCTATATAAATGCTAGTTTGTTCCCTGCTTCTGTGTAAGTAAGTTGCTTTGATTTAAAAGCAAAGTAAAGTAAATGCCTCAACTCATATGTGTGTGTGCTGTTTTTTTTTTTTTTTTTTTTTAATTTTTTGTTTCTAGGTCAATGCTTAGTTTTCTTCAGATATTCACCTCTACTCTGAGCCCATCAAATAGGCTTACATCCGGAACTCATCGCTTCTAATTAAGAAGGCAAATCAGAGAGAGAGAGAGAGAAATAAAAGGGGAAGGGGGTCCTCTCCACTGCAATTGCTCTTCTGGCCTTTTCACTTCTGATGGGCCTTGCTTGTAAATTCTTCAAGTTGCAGTCCTAGGACCACTGTAAAATAATCTTCCAATTATTTATCAAAACTTAAATATGTTTGTGAGGGAAATCTGTGAATAACACCCTGCCTTTCTTTATCTCTTTTGTTCAAGCCATATTTTATTTTGTGAATATTGTGCAAAGCTTGTCAAACAGTGATTAGGTCATTCTCTAATTGGTGTTTAAATGAAGTTTTCTTTGCTACATATAGTTGCACTTCCTCTGCTATTTCTCTCAGAACCTTTCTTTAACATCAAAGATTTGATGGGTGTAAGTCTACAAGCCTTGGATTGAATTATTCTGAGTTTTTGTTTGCTTTGTTTTACATATGGTTGTACACAGAATTCCATGTTCATGGTGGAGTCAGTATTATTAAACAAGACATAAAATAAGTATAGCTAACGAATGGCTTAACTGACAGACAATCATCCAGTCAGTTATAAAGAATCAAAATGTAGTAACCCACCCAAAATGCATCTCTCTGTTATATTATTATTACAAGTAACAGAGAGGAAAATGAAGTTTATGGGCAGCCTTTTGTTGTGATAAACATAAGAACTTTTCAATTTTTGCAAGTTTATGAGAAATTACAAAAGAAAAAAGATCAACTTTTCTTATACTCTTAGAAAAATAGTTAATACTTGGTGAAAAAAATGCCCCTAGAAATATTATATCGATGGATGAGATTATGAAAATGATTTGAAAGCCTTATTTAGGTATGTTACTCAATATTCATCACAGTAAGACTCTTGAACACAAAGTACTGAAGAGTCTTTAAAATTTTTCTTATTAGTTGAAAATATTTATTAAGTATAAAGTCTCTTTCTCCAGCAATTTCAGAAATATTTTTAAAAAGCTATTTGAGCTTCATGTATTTAGAAGTGAAGTAATATCCTATTTCTTCTTACTTAGTAAAGAGAAAACACACGTTGTCCTTGCTCATTTGATTCTATTTCAAAAAACTGATTTTCCCTTTTAAAAATGTTCTTATATAAAAACACAACAAATCTGTAGAACTACATAACCTTCTATATTAATGTAGCATTATGGAAACCTCACTAAATCTTTTACTGTAGCTAATTCTGATGAAACAAAATTGACATACACTTCAAAAGACTTCTGAAAAGGCAAATATTGACCATCATTTCAAATATATGCATATACACAAAGCAGAAAATTCAGAACTATCAAATTTGAACACTAGTGAAAAACAGAGAGCCTTCAGAATTAAGTATACATCTGTTTGGCCTGTTATATTCAGTATTTTCTCACTTTTACATTTTTCATCTTTTAAAGTAATCCTTTCTAGAGATTTAGGGACTACTAGAAGATGTATAAGATGCTACCATGTTTTAAAAAGCAAAAAACATGGGAATCCTCAATTAAAATTTATATTCATTAAATCTGATTTCCTGAGCAAATTTCTATGCCAACTTTAAGCTAATTTATATTCAAAATTTAACGACTTGTTTGAATGACTCTTTCTGAATTCTTTGGGCTTCCCTTGTGGCTCAACTGGTAAAGAATCCGCCTGCAATATGGGAGACCTGGGTTTGATCCCTGGGTTGGGAAGATCCCTTGGAAAAGTGAAAGGCTACCCACTCCAGTATTCTGGCCTAGAGAATAGATGGACTGTATGGGATCACAAATATTCGGACATGACTCAGTGACTTTCACTTCACTTCACTGAATTATTTTATTTGCTCCAAAGATTACATTGTGCCCATGATAATTTTTATATAACTTATTATTAATGGTACTAGGCTTTATTATTAGATATTAAGTCAGCTCACTGAAAACCAGAATTTCAATGACAGTAGAAGTTACTCCTCCTGAGAGAAAGATACTTCCCTAATTTTTGCTGTTTGCTTTAAAATAACTTTTTACTAGAGTACAGTTTAATATAGGTATCAGAAAAGCCCCCAAATCATGAGCATGCAACTGAATGAATCTTTATCAAGTGTCCACACCTGTGTAATCACAACACAGATGAAAAAACAGAATATTTTATATTTATTGCCATATAGTGTCCTATGGAGAAGGCAATGGCACCCCACTCCAGTATTCTTGCCTAGAGAATACCATGGACGGAGGAGCCTGGTAGGCTGCAGTCCATGGGGTCATGAAGAGTGGGACACAACTGAAGCGACTTAGCATAGTACAATATCTAGTATAGCTGAAAACATTCTAATTATAAACTTCTTCCTCATCCATAAGAATCTTTCTCCTTGAAGTAGTAAACATCAACGTAGAGAAGGTAGAAAGGATGAAGTCATGTCACGTTAATAAATAAGGCATCGTGTTTAATTTCTGCTATGAGAAGCTGCCCACATAGCTCAGCCAAATAAATTTCTAATGTTTTTTGTCCACCTAATGTTCTACATCTTCATTCCTAGCACCATGTATTTTATTTTTGGGGACTTCTTAATTCATTAGCTATAGCCACCTTATCCTTCACCTGGGACTGCAGAACTTGTGTTCCTGCTGTCATAAAAACATATCTCCTTCCACCTGCCTGAAGGAAAATGAGCAACAATCAAATCACCATTTGGGCAGTCTTTTTTAATCCTTCTTCTCATATGCATCCTTCAAACATGCATTAATAGGAACAGAACTGAGGAACACTTAATAGCACTCCCAGTCACTCACAACTTAGATAAGAACATTTGCTAACAGCTCCAAATGCAAATTTTGTTTTCCTTATGTCAGCTCAAATAGTCATCCTTTTTCTTCTAGAAAGCCATGCCTCTGTCAGCACTTCATTCTCATGGCCAAAACTCACAGTGCATATGAAGAATCTGAAAGTTTACTCTGTTTACAATCTAACAAGTTAGTCTGCCACAGTTTGATGGATACTGGAAAGAAGAATTAATGTACTGAGCCAAAGATAAAGAGTTACTAGTCACAAAAGTAGCAATAGCCAGAGTATCAGCAATCGTGCTGGTTCCCTGAAATCCAATTCCCATAAAATGATTCAAAGGGGATTAGATGTTGACTGAATATATTATAGCCTGTATTACAATAGGAAATAAAACAAATTTAGGAGACTCAAGTTCTTATTCTGTTGGTCTATTTTTTTCCTTAACATTATTTTTTTTTGGGTGTGCAGTGTGCTTAGTAGCTTAGTTATGTCCAACTATCTGCTACTGCGTGGACTGAAGCCTGCCAGGCTCCTCTGTCCATGACAATTCTCCAAACAAGAATACTGGAGTGGGTGCCATGTCCTCCTCCAAGGGATCTTCCCAACCCAAGGACTGAACCCAGGTCTCCTGCACTGCAGGAAGATTCTTTACTGACTGAGCCACCAGGGAAAGCTCATCTTTATTATACTGGACTGTAATTAAGCCTGTCATATTCTCCAGATGGAGATGCTATCTTTCTCTTCAAAGGTTCTGTGCTCTACAAATGTCCTTCAAAATGTAAAATAGAGTAAATCCAGTCAGCTCCTTTGTTCAGAAGACATGTAGCAGTGTAAGAGATCCATGGAGATTTATCCCACAATATTCAACTGAACTCTACAAAAATTGCAGGTATAGATTGACAAGAAAGAGGCAACAAAGTAGGATGATTGACTATGTGCATACGGAACACAGGTCATGCAAACTACTTACAACTTTAAGACCTACCCAAGCCAAATATTGTATATACCACATCTGTTTAATGATGGACTATTGCTGCACACATACACCTTTAAGGTTTGAAAGATCACAGAATAGCTAACTCATGATAGACAGTTCAGGTAAAATGATAATTTTAGTCTGTATGATCAAACATTCTGTCTCTCCTAGGGCCCTGAAGAGGCAAGAGTTGTTTCTCAGAAACAAACAAACAAACAAACAAAAAACAAATAGTTATTATCAGCTGGGTAAGAAATCACATTACTGCAAATTTCTAAGGAGAAACCCCTGAGTTTAAACAGCAATCTTGTGTGCAGAGCCAAAGGCATTTCAAACAAAATTTGTTCCACTGGGCCATATAGTACAGTGGTAGAATAGTTCTTTGTTTTGTTTTATTTATGGAACATTGCACATGTAACAGAAATTTATATTGTTTTAAATTACAATGGCTCAGGTGATGAACTCCTTATTGCCAAATTCAGACTCAAATTGAAGAAAGAGGAGAAAAGCACTCTACCATTCAGGTATGACCGAAATCAAATCCTTTATGACTATACAGTGAAAGTGAGAAATAGATTTAAGGAACTAGATTTGATAGATAGAGTGCCAGATGAGCTGTGGATGGAGGTTCGTGACATTGTACAGAGGACAGGAATCAAGACCATCCCCAGGAAAAAAAAAAAAAATGCAAAAAAATGGCTATCTGAGGAGGCCTTACAAATAACTGAGAAAAGAAAGGAAGTGAAAAGCAAAGGAGAAAAGGAAATATATAAGCATCTGAATGCAGAGTTCCAAAGAATAGCAAGAAGAGATAAGAAAGGCTTCCTCAGCGATCAATGCAAAGAAATACAGGGAAACAATAGAATGGGAAAAACTAGAGATCTTTTCAAGAAAATTAGTCATCCCAAGGGAATATTTCATGCAAATATGGGCTTGATAAAGGACAGAAATGGTAGAGACCTAACAGAAGCAGAAAATATTAAGACGAGGTGGCAAGAATACACAGAAGAACTGTACAAAAAAGATCCTCACAACCTAGATAATCAAAATGGTGTGATCACTCACTTAGAACCCGACATCCTGGAATGTAAACTCAAGTGGGCCTTAGTTAGCATCACTATAAACAAAGCTAGTGGAGGTGATGGAATTCCAGTTGAGCTATTTCAAATCCTAAAAGATGATGCTGTGAAAGTGCTGCACTCAGTATGCCAGCAAACTTGGAAAACTCAGCAGTGGCCACAGGATTGGAAAAGGTCAGTTTTCATTCCAATCCCAAATAAAGAATTCCAAAGACTGCTCAAACTACTGCACAATTGCACTCATCTCAAATGCTAGTAAAGTAATGCTTAAAATTATCCAAGCCAGGCTTCAGCAATAGGTGAACTGTGAACTTCCAGAGGTTCAAGCTGGATTTAGAAATGGCAGAGGGAGCAGAGATCAAATTACCAACATCTGCTGGATCATCGATAAAGCAAAAGAGTTCCAGAAAAATATCTATTTCTGCTTTATTGACTGTGTCAAAGTCTTTGATTGTGTGGATCACAATAAACTGTAGAAAATTCTGAAAGAGAGGGAAGTACCAGACCACCTGACCTGTTTTTTGAGAAACTTGTATGTAGGTTAAGAAGAAACAGTTAGAACTGGACATGGAACAGCAGACTGGTTCCAAATAGGAAAAGGAGTATGTCAAGGCTGTATATTGTCACCCTGCTTATTTAACTTATATGCAGAATACATCATGAGAAACGCTGGACTGGAGGAAACACAAGCTAGAATCAAGATTGCCGGGAGAAATATCAATAATTTCAGATATGCAGATGACACCACCCTTATGGCAGAAAGTGAAGGAGAACTAAAGAGCCTCTTGATGAAAGGGAAAGAGGAGAGTGAAAATGTTGGCTTAAAACTCAACATTCAGAAAATGAAGATCATGGTATCTGGTCCCATCACTTCATGGGGAATAGATGGGGAAACAGTGGCTGACTTTATTTTTCTGGGCTCCAAAATCATTGCAGATGGTGATTGTAGCCATGAAATTAAAAGATGCTTACTCCTTGGAAGGAAAGTTATGACCAACCTAGACAGCATATTAAAAAGCACAGACATTACTTTGCCAACAAAGGTCCATATAATCAAAGCTATGATTTTTCCAGTAGTCATGTATGGATGTGAGGGTTGGAGTATTATTAAAGCTGAGTACCAAAGAATCGATGCTTTTGAACTATGGTGTTGGAGAAGACTCTTGAGAGTCCCTTGGACAGCAAGGAGATCCAACCAGTTGATCTTAAAGAAAATCAGTCCTGAATATTCATTGGAAGGACTGATGCTGAAGCTGAAACTCCAATACTTTGGCTACCTCATGCAAAGAGCTGACCCATTTGAAAAGACCTTGATGCTGTTAAAGATTGAGGGCAGGAGGAGAAGGGGATGACAGAGGATGAGATGGTTGGATGGCATCACCGACTCCATGGACATTCGTTTGGGTGGACTCTGGGAGCTGGTGATGGACAGGGAGGCCTGGCATGCAGCAGTTCATGGGGTCACAAAGAGTCGGACATGACTGTGTGACTGAACTGAACTTAAATGCTATTCAAAACTGGGAAGTTTTAGTGTTACTTGGTGTATGGGTCAGAGATGCTCACTGGTATTGGGTATATGTTGCCTCCAATATTCAAAAATCAGGCCAAGCATGTGTCTCTTTTTCTTTTTCTAGCAGTACAATGTATCAGATGCAAAATTTGTTCATCAAAGAAACATATCTATATGTCTTGAACAACTGGACCTCAAGAGATTAATATAGTTGACAGCTAAATTTTTGTAAAATTTATTTCCCACTTACTGGCATACATGTATTTTATAAGGAATAGTAGAATATTTGCTAATTTCTGCTACTAAGTCAAAAGAAGAACACAATGTTCTGTAAATAAAAAGGCAATCAAGGATGGAGAGTTGAATTAGCCCCAAGGGAAGGCAGAAAAGCCATATTACTAGCCCTAGGAGTTAGACAAAAATGACTGTTGAAGATCTTTAACAAGTATAAAGAAAAACAAAACAAAACACTGGCCAGATATCTGGCACTTATTAAATCTTTGCACATGTGTTGACTTGTTCTAGCAATGAAATCACTTAGAAACAATAACTTTATTAATAAAATAAAGATCCATTAAATCTCTAATAATCCACCTTTGCTATCTAAAATTCATCTATAAATTATATTGGTATGTGGTAAGTAATCATTATCACTGAATCTTTCAGGCTTTTAATGGTGGCAGAAGTCTCTGCAGTCCCTCCAGTAATGTGGTAAATATTTTGTTTTAATATTTTTGTAGTTCAAAGGAAGTTCTGGTGGTTCCATTTGGCTTACTCTAACATTTACCAGTTCATTTGATAGGAATGAAAGTGAAAGTGTTAGTCTATCAGTTGTGTTGACTCTTGGTGACCCCATGGACTGTAGCCTGCTGTGCTTCTCTGTCCATGGCGTTTTCCAGAATACAACCGTGGGGTGGATAGCCATTCCCTTCTCCAGGGAGTCTCCCAACCCAGGTCTCAAACCCAGGTCTCCTGCATTTCAGACAGTTTCTTTACCATCTGAGCCACTAAGTTAGGGAATATATGTGCTGCTGCTGCTAAATCGCTTCAGCTTTGTCTGACTCTGTGCGACCCCATAGATGGCAGCCCACCAGGCTCTCCCATCCCTGGGATCCTCCAGACAGGAACACTGGAGTGGGTTGCCATTTCCTTCTCCAGTGCATGAAAGTGAAAAGTGAAAGTGAAGTCGCTCAGTCATGTCCGACTGTTAGCGACTTCATGGACTGCAGCCTACCAGGCTCCTCTGTCCATGGGATTTTCCAGGCAAGAGTACTGGAGTGGGGTACCATTGCCTTCTGTAAATTAATAAATGTGTATGCATGCAAAGTCGCTTCAATCATGTCCTACTCTGCAACCTTATGGACTATAACTCACTAGGTTCCTCTTTCCCATGTAATTCTCCAGGCAAGAATACTTGAGCAGAGAAGAGTGAATTGCCATTCCCTCCTCCAGGGGAACTTCTCAACCCAGGGATCAACCAGCTTCTCTTGAATCTCCTACATTGGCAGACAGCTTCTTTACCACTTTCATTTTCACAGTGGCAGACAGATTATTTACCACTAGTGCCACCTTGGAAGCCAGTCAAATTACTAAATACCTCTATCCAATTAGACATTCTGAACTGGGGATACAATCACAGAGATGACTCATGACCTATGGGGACCATTGTGAGAAGAGCTCGGGCCAAAACTCAATTTCTAACATAACTTCCATAATCCTAGTATAATTGTGGACCACAAGAGAATTTGGGGTCACCTGTAATTGTCAGTTCAAAGCATTGTATCCAGCAGTATCCAAAATGTCTTATTTCCCTTTCTGCAGTTTACACTCACCTTAGTAAATAATCATAGGTCTGTTTGTAGAAGGCTGGGGAGATATATAGCATATGGCATCTGACTATGTAGTAGAATTCTTTCTCAAGCTCTACCATCATTCCTTTAACTCAAGATGTTCTTGGTTTGTGAACTAACTCTATCCTGGAATTGCTTATGGGATTATTGTAGTGATTTCAGTTAGATCTTAGTTTATCAGATCTAGAGATTTTCAGGTTATACAAAAATCAAGTGAGATTTTAGCAGCCTTCTCATGTATTTTATTTCAGTTCTTGGGGTACCATAATCTACTAGGCAATGCAGAAGGCCTCTAATGGTCAAAGCATTCTGATCATTTGCTTCCTCCACACTACCTAGTATAGTGAGCAAGCTTATTGTGCTTTGCTGAGTTTGAGCAAAATCCCCATAGCTTTTTTGTCAAGTCTAATTTTAGCCTTAAATTTATTCTCCTTTCCATATATATATATATATATATATATATATATATATAGTGTGTGTGTGTGTTTCTGACTGTTTGCACTATAAAAATAAATGTGTTTGCACATATGTGTGCAAACACAGACACACAAAGATAGGACTGATTAATTTAACATTAAAATTATGTATTGTTATGCCTAGAAAAGTACTTTTCACATGATAGACACTTCTTAATATTATAGATGATGTCTGTGAATTATAAATCAATTCTCCACAGAATAAGTGAGATGGAAACTCAATTCAACATAGCTTAAGGGTAGAGGAAAATAGATCAATGCTTGTAACTGAGCTATAGGTATAATACAACCTAACGTTAAATATATTGAGAACTATAATTTACACCACAACCCAGGACTTCGTCTCTATTGCTTCTTAATATTTCTTTCTGTATGTTGGCTTAATTCTCTCTGATTAGTTTTTTTTTTTTTTTTTCAATTTTGGACATTACTATGGCCCTCAGGTTATATTAGCATGATATATTTTCACTTTTATTCCCAGAGAGTATAAGCAGGGCCAAATAAGCAAGATATTAAAATAAATAACCCATTCCAGGGGAATATTATTGGCACAGGACTGATAATAACCTTCCCAAAGTAAGCATACTATCCTGTAATGAAGAAAAACTAGATAGACAAAATAGTAACCATTACTGATATGACAGATGCAATATTCATTTGTCTAAAAATTTTATCTATATCACCGAAATGAGATTACACAAATAAAAACATGATTTGTACTCATGGAAATATACCTAGAAATTGTAAATTATGTTACCCATTTGTGAGTAATTACTTGCATGCATTATGTGTATATACATTTATGTACACATATATGCATATAGGTAGATATAAAATTGATTTAAATTTAGCAAGGGAAACAATCTTATATAAAGAAAATGCAATATACTTTTAAAAGGATGCAAACCTTTGTTACCTCTTTTTCATTCAACTAACTAAGGAAAAATCACCAAGCAAAACAAATGATCCAAATTAGAAATCTTATAAGTTTTAAATGGCATCTGTGTTTTCTTACAACAGATGATTAAATTATCTTGGAAACTAAGTTGGGAAATTTCCTCACAATATTGAAAGAGAATAGATAAAATTTGAAAATTGACTTTAAACAAATGTGTGTGTCCATATTAACATTATATACAGAAAGATGTTAAAAAATTGATAGCCAATGGAAACTATTAAAGGGAAAAGAGAAATCAAATGGCACTTGTATGTGCAATAGTTTAGTATATGATTGTTAAAGAAATAAGTATATTTTAACCTATTACTTTACCAAGAAAGGTCTAGTCAAGTCTACGGTATTTCCAGTAGTCATGTATGGATGAGAGTTGGACTGTAAAGAAAGCTGAGCACCAAAGAATTGATGCTTTTGAACTGTGGTGTTGGAGAAGACTCTTGAGAGTCCTTTGGACTGCAAGGGGATCCAACCAGTCTATTTTAAAGGAGATCAGTCCTGGCTGTTTATTGGAAGGACTGATGTTGAATATGAAACTACAGTTCTTTGGCCACCTAATGCGAACAGCTGACTCATTTGAAAATACCCAGATGCTGGGAAAGATTGAAGGCAGGCGGAGAAGCGGACCACAGAGGGTGAGATGGTTGGATGGCATTACTGACCCAATGGATATGAGTTTTGGTGGACTCCAGGAGTTGGTGTTGGGAGGCTGGCATGTTGTGGTCCATGGGGTTGCAAAGAGTCGGACATGACTGAGCAACTAAAGAGAAGTGAACAGGTGTGTATTATACTCTGTACTATATCTGCAAGTAACAAGCTATGCTGTGTGTTAGAACTTAAATCTAACAATCAGTTCAAGCTACCATAATTCAACTGAGCTGAAAAGAGATCTATGGATTTTGACATAGTTTCCCACCTGTTGATTAAGGAGCTGTTTCCCAAGTGATCTGATGCAAAAAATAATGATTATGGCATGGATTGGTTGAGGACTCTGACATCTTTATATTTCAGCTTCAGATAACTAGTACCATTCTACTGGGATGTTTTAATTTTTATGTAACAAAATATACAATAGAATAGGGAATATGTAATTAGAGAAATTTTAAATTTATCCAAAGTAAAATTATTTGCCTTTCCTTAAATGAAAATAATCTAGACTTTACAACTAAATGTTACTAATCATAATAGATGCAGTCAAGGAGGATGGATAATAATTTTATGATTTGGATATAATTATTGCTTTTCTTTACTGAGATATGCTTATGAGGCTCTTCTGTGTATTGTCTTGACCTATCACAGGCACAAAATTGCCTTGTTTGATATTAGGGTTATACGAAATTGCATTCAACAAGAGAACATGACAGCCTAGGGGTTAGGGCTGGGCCATCTGCTAATTCCAATACCAGGCTGATAAGTGCCAGGCCAGCTTCCACCTATCATTTTCCTATGGAAATGTAGATGTGTAAATCTTAACATTGTATCATAAAAACAGAATAAAGAATACAGATGGCAGTTTAGTAAGGGAGAGGGGTGGATATTTTCTATCAGCTAGATTCACCTGAAGCATTTACCTTAACAAATAAAGTGCATATCTAGCCAAGAAACTCAAAGATATTTTTGAATTCTGGAAATATTCATGAGATCTGCTCAGGTTGTGACAACCACTTCAATTATATTATTAAGTGAACAGTTTTTCTGAAATAATTTTATGTGGCAGAATATTGTCTTTAAATGCTTTTTGAAGTATTTGTCATATCTCCCACTCAATATTTTCAGCTTTCTGGCAGTAACTGTACCATACACACCTTTCTATCCATAATATAACTCAATGATATTCTTAGTAATTGGTCATAGGAATAGACTAAATAATTAGTAATTAGATGGAAAACAGAAATGGATTAAAAGCAGAAGTGACTTATCAAACTACTACAGTTTATATTAGGTGTCATCAGCTTTGGGAAATCATTTTTTTTCTGAAATGGATTTAAAATGCAATTTGTGGAATATGGTATTTTTATCGTCCTCCTCCTTGAAACCTTACCTTCAACTACTCTCTGAGTTGCAACTTGAGATGATAACTATTTCAATTATTTCCTACTGTCTCTGAAATTAATAAGGATAACAAGACATTTAGCCTTTATAAGCACTTATACTTTGACCTTCTCTAATTTCTAGAATTGCTAACCTATTGAAGAGTAGTTAGATTACTCCAGATTTATATATAACTACCTCCTAGAAGCTTATTAAGTATTAGAATGGCTTAGAATGTTCTCAAACTTTACCATATATATTAAAAACATTTGAAATCTTGTGACCACAGAGTTTTCTGGGTTCCATCTTCAGAGTTCCAACAGACAAACAGATTTTGTCTTTGTCCAAAAGACAAACAGATTTTCATACAGAGCCTTCAGAAAGAAACTCAGCTCTATTAATGCCTTGAGTTTAGCCTACTGAGGTTGATGTTCAATTTATACAGAATAAAAAATAACAAATTCATCTCTTTAATCAAGAAATAATATAAAATAAAGTAATATAAAATGTATATGTATTGAATAATTTCTATGACCTTAGAGTTATGCTTCCCTATATGTTCTTTTTTGACCATGCACCTGCCACAAATTCAAAATATAGGTAACAATCACAGCGTGAAGATCCCTGAACGTAATACCAGAAAACTAGCATTTGAAACATTTATTTATCACTTACTGCCTGTATTAATTTACACAAGTATATTTCTTCATTTAATTGACAAACATTTGAAACTTTTCTTTGGAAAAGGCATATCTTCTGTGTTGGGACCAAAACTTAGGTATGGCTGCTGTCTTTAAGTAACTTTAATGTTGGAGACAGGGCAAGAAATCAAGATATATAACAGTATGAAATGATCTCAGTTCAGTTCAGTTCAGTAGCCCAGTCGTGTTCAACTCTTTATAACTCCATGAATTTCATTTTGCCAGGCATCCCTGTCTATCACTAACTCCCAGAGTCTGCCCAAACCCATGTCCGTAGAGTCAGTGATGCCATCCAGCCATCTCATTCTCTGTTGTCCCCTTCTCCTCTTGCCCCCAGTCCCTCTCAACATCAGGGTCTTTTCCAATGAGTCCACTGTTTGCATGAGGTGGCCAAAGTACTGGAGTTTCATATTCAACATCAGTCCTTCCAAAGAACACCCAGGACTGATTTCTTTTAGGATGGACTGGTTGGACCTCCTTGCAGTCCAAGGACTCTCAAGAGTCTTCCCCAACATCACAGTTCAAAAGCATCAATTCTTAGGTGCTCAGCTTTCTTCACTGTCCAACTCTCAAATCCATACATGACTACTGGAAAAAACCGAAGCCTTGACTAGACTGAATGAAGGAATGGAGCCAAAGCAAAAACAATACCCAGTTGTGGAAGTGACTGGTGATAGACTAAGGTCTGATGCTGTAAACAGCAATATTGCATAGGAACCTGGTCCATGAATCAAGGCAAATTGTAAATGAAATGATCTGGACATTGACATTCAGAATTGTGATTTGAAAACATATAAGAGGGGTATTTGAACTCCAGTGTTATAATTCCAATTTATTTTTTATATAAAACTGAGGATGAGATGGCTGAATGGCATCACGGACTCGATGGATGTGAGTCTGAGTGAACTCAGGGAAATGGTGATGAACAGGGAGGCCTGGCATGCTGCGATTCATGGTGTTGCAAAGAGTCAGACACAACTGAGCAACTGAATTGAACTGATAGTTCTCACAAGGAAGGGGATCTAACATTTAACAAAGTTGGTCAGAGATGCCAGATGTTTCAGAGGTCAGTTAAGACAAATAATGGTCAAGTTCTTATTCATTAAGTATAATAGGATAAGCAACTGTCCAGAAATAGAATGCTACCAACTTCTTTCTTCCCTGAATATTGGCATAAGTGTGGATTAAGTAATGTGCAAGGCAGACAAGCGGAATTGCCTTGGTGCTGATAAACTCTGAATAAAAGGCTCTAGATGTTTTATGGACCAGAAAACTTGGGGAAAGAAAAGGGTTCAGAACAGTTCAGTCACTTGGTCATTTCCGACTCTGCGACCCCATGAATTGCAACATGCCAGGCCTCCCTGTCCATCACCAAATCCTGGAGTTCACCCACTCATGTCTATCGAGTCTGTGATGCCATCCAGCCATTTAATCCTCTGTCATCCCCTTCTCCTCCTGCCCCCAATCCCTCCCAGCATCAGAGTCTTTTCCAATGAGTCAACTCTTCACATGAGGTGACCAAAGTATTCGAGTTTCAGCCTTAGCATCACTCCTTCCAAAGAACACCAGGACTGATCTCCTTTAGAATGGACTGGTTGGATCTTCTTGCAACCAAGGGACTTTCAAGAGTATTCTCCAACACCACAGTTCAAAAGCATCAATTCTTGGGTGCTCTTTCACATTCATACATGACCACTGGAAAAATCATTGCCTTGACTATATGGAACTTTGTTGAAAAGTAATGTTTCTGCTTTTGAATATGCTCTCTAGATTGGTCATAAGTTTCTTTCTAAAGAGTAACAGTCTTTTAATTTCATGGCTGCAAATACCATCTGCAGTGATTTTGGAGCCCCCCAAAATAAAACCTGACAATGTTTCCACTATTTCCAAATCTATTTCCCATGAATTGTTAGGACCAGATGCCATTGTCTTTGCTTTCTGAATGTCGAGCTTTAAGCCAACTTTTTCACTTTCCTCTCTCACTTTCATCAAGAGGTTTTTTAGTTCCTCTTCACTTTTGGCCATAAATGTGGTGTCATCTGCATATCTACGGTGTTGATATTTTTCCTGGCAATCTTGATTCCAACTCGTGCTTACAGTCCAGCATTTCTCATGATGTACACTGCATATCAGCTAAATAAACAGGGTGACAATATACAGCCTTAACGTACTCCTTTTCCTATTTGCAACCAGTCTGTTGTTCCATGTCCAGTTCTAACTGTTGCTTTCCAACCTGCATATAGGTTTCTCAAGAGGCAGGTCAGGTGGTCTGGTATTCCCATCTCTTTCAGAATTTTCCACAGTTTTTTCTGATCCACACGGACAAAGGCTTTGGCATAGTCAATAAACCAGAAATAGATGTTTTTTTCTGGAACTCGCTCCCTTTTACCATGATCTCGTGCATGCTGGCAATTTGATCTCTGGTTCCTCTGCCTTTTCTAAAACAAGCGTGAACATCTGGAAGTTGACAGTTCATGTATTGCTGAAGCCTGGCTTGGAGAATTTTGAGCATTACTGTACTAGCGTGTGAGATGAGTGCAATTGTGCGGTAGTTTGAGCATTATTTGGCATTGCCTTTCTTTGAAATTGGAATGAAAACTGACCTTTTCCAGTCCTGTGGCCACTGCTGAGTTTTCCAAATTTGCTGGCACATTGAGTGCAGCACTTTCACAGCATCATCATACAAGATTTGAAATAGCTCACTTGGAATTCCATCATCTCCACTAGCTTTGTTCGTAGTGATACTTTTTTAGGCCCACTTGACTTCACATTTCAGGATGTCTGGCTCTATGTGAGTGATCACACCATTGTGATTATCTTGGTCATGAAGATCTTTTTTGTACAGTTCTTCTGTGTATTCTTGCCACCTCTTCTTAATACTTTCTGCTTTTGTTAGGTCCATACCATTTCTGCCCTTTATCGAGCCCATCTTTGCATGAAATGTTCCCTTGGTATCTAATTTTCTTGAAGAGATCTCTAGTCTTTCCCATTCTGTTCTTTTCCTCTATTTATTTGCATTGATCCCTGAGGAAGGCTTTCTCATCTCTCCTTGCTATTCTTTGGAACTCTGCATTCAGATGTTTATATCTTTCCTTTTCTCCTTTGCTTTTTGTTTTTCTTCTTTTCACAGCTATTTGTAAGGCTTCCTCAGATGGCCATTTTGCTTTTTTGCATTTCTTGACCATGGGGATGTTCTTAATCTCTATCTCCTCTATAATGTCAGGAACCTCCTTCCATTGTTCATCAGGCAGTCTGTCTATCAGATCTTGTCCCTTAAATCTATTTCTCACTTCCATTGTATAATCAGAAGGGATTTGATTTAGGTCATACCTGTATGGTCTAGTGGTTTTCCCTACTTTCTTCAATTTCAGTCTGAATTTGGCAATAAGGAGCTCATGATCTGAGACACAGTCAGCTCCTGGTCTTGTTTTTGTTGACTGTATAGAGCTTCTCCATCTTTGGCTGTGAAGAAAATAATCAATCTGATTTTGGTGTCGACCACCTGGTCTTGCCTATGTGTAGAGTTTTCTCTTATGTTTTTGGAAGAGGGTGCTTGCTATGACCAGTGCATTTTCTTGGCAAAACTCTATTAGCTTTAGCCCTGCTTCATTTCATATTCCAAGGCCAAATTTGCCTGTTACCCTAGGTGATTCTTGACTTCCTACTTTTGAATTCCAATCCCCTATAATGAAATGGACATCTTTTTTGGGTGTTAGTTCTAAAAAGTCTTGGAGATCTTTGTAGAACTGTTCAGCTTCAGCTTCTTCAGTGTTACTGGTTAGGGCATAGAGTTGGATTACTGTGATATTGAGTGGTTTGCCTTGGAAACGAACAGAGATCATTCTGTCATTTTTAAAATCATGTCCAAGTACTGCATTTCAGACTCTTTTGTTGACCATGATGGCTACTTCATTTCTTCTAAAGGATTCCTGCCCACAGTAGTAGATATAATGGTCATCTGAGTTAAATTCATCCATTCCAGTACATTTTATTTCGCTGATTCCTAGAATGTCGGCATTCACTCTTGCCATCTCCTTTTTTACTACTTCCAGTTAGCCTAGATTCATGGACCTAACATTCCAGATTCCTATGCAATATTGCTCTTACAGCATTGGATCTCACTTCTATCACTTGTCACATCCACAACTGGGCATTGTTTTTGCTTTGGCTCCATCCCTTCATTCTTTCTGGAGTTATTTCTCTACTGATCTCCATTAGAATATTGTGCACCTATGGACCTGGGGAATTCCTTTTTCAGTATCGTGAATCCAAGGAGTGGTGGCTGTGTGGACACAGGAAGGCTGAGAAGAGCTACTCCACATTCATGGTCAGGAGGGGCAGCTGTGAGGCGATATCGTTCATCCAAAGTAAGGAGCAGTGGCTGCACTTTTCTGGAGCAGCTCTAAATACCCCACGTCCAATGTAAGAGAAACCCAAGTAAAATAGTAGGTGTTGCAAGAGGCATCAGAGGGCAGACACACAGTCCATAATCACAAAAGACTACTCAGTCTCATCACACGGACCACAGCCTTGTCCAACTTAATGAAACTAAGCCATATCATGTGGGGCCACCCAAAATGGGAGGGTCATGGTGGAGAGGTCTGACAGAATGTGATCCACTAGAGAAGGGAATGGCCAACCACTTCAGTATTCTTGCCTTGAGAACCCCATGAACAGTATGAACGGTATGAAAAGGGAAGGGTTAGGAGTGGGAAAATAATGAATCTGCGTAGTCAGAGCCCTCAGATTAAAAAAGCCTAGTTGCAAAGTCTGGAAAACTACTTCAGCAGTGTCCTCTCTTCTGTTCCCAGAAAAGAGACCTGCAAATGGAGGAACCTAGATTAATACAAATATGTATTATAGCATGACTGACCCCATGTGGAAATTCTTGAATACAACTTTCTTGAAGGACTGCAGTTCATTGGCTGTGCATCCTCTGGTGCAAGGACAGCAGCTCCCCCGTGAGGTCTGTGAGTCATATCTTTTGTAACTGTCAGTAGTTAGGCCTTAAAAATCAGAAAAAAAATTCTAGCCTAATAGGTCCTGTATGTATAGACCAGTGCTGACTAAAAGAAATATAATGAGTCATATAATTTAAAATTTTATACTAGCCATATTAAAAACATAAGGACAAATAAAATCAACTTAATAACAAAGTTTATTTGAACCAATGTAGCCAAAATATGTCCAAGTATATTCAATATTAAAAGTATTTTTAATTATTAAAATTATTAATGAGATATATTGCATTCTTTTTTTTTTTCTTTTCCTGTGTTTTCAAAATCTGGTGTATGCACACACTTATATAGTGTATCCATTGGGTATAGCCATACTTGTTAATGATCATTGGCTATCATACTGGACACTATAGATACATGCTATTCTCTAAGCATTTGGGAAAAGGCACAAAATGTCTAAAATTATCGAATCCCAATTTTCAGTTTTGGGTCCCCAGTTATTAGTCATGTGGCCATAGGGAAAATTCACTGTTCCTTGAATCAATATATTTAAATTATCTAGTAAAGACTTTGATATCTATTTTTGACTCAAAATGCGTTAGCTCTCTTTACTTCAACATTTCTTGCTTTACATGGATTATCTTAATTGAAGAGGATCATTGTAGTGGTTAAATATATAAAACATATTAAATATTTTGGTGGTTGTACAGAAAATAATTAACATAGTAGATCTGCAATTGCTATCTTTAGAAAGGCTGGCTTGCAAGGTTGGACCATGGCTGCTGTCTTGATCTATTTTCTAACTGATTAAAGATCAATCATTTTGTGTAGACTGTAAAAATCTGATTTATGGTAACCACTTGTTTTCCTTTTCAGAATGTGGAATTCTAAAGATAAGGTAGAGAGTGCACATGTGATCAGGTCAGTAAAACTACAGGAGCCGAGTCCCTAAGGGGCTTCCCTAGGAAGAAAGCTACAAAGACTTTAATGTACTTTTTCATTGCTTGGAAAGGACATATTTAATTTGCCCCATCATCATAAGAAGAGAACATAATGAATCCTGTTTATAGATTTCTACAGATACTGTCTACTTTGTCTTTTTTTTTTTTCTTGTAAATCGTATCATATATCTTTTCACTGTAATAAACCTTAGTCTGAGTCCATCTAGTGAACCATTAAACATGAGGGTGATTTTGGAGAGCTCTGACACTTTATAAACATGCAATAACTGACTAATAACTGGGGACCCAAAACTGAAAATTGGGATTGGATAAATTATTATTTGAGTTTAATCTCTATAATAAAACTATTTCCACTTGAGTAATGTATTAGCACTTTCAGGAAAGGCATAATTAAATAAATAAAATACAATTTCCACGTAGACAAATTGAGAAAACTGAGCTTAAGTGGCGGAGAAGTACTGGCAACCCACTCCAGTACTCTTGCCTGGGGAATCCCATGAACAGAGGAGCCTGGTGGGCCATGGTCCATGGAGTCGTAGATAGTCAGAAATGACTGAAGTGACTGAGCATGAGCACGAGTTTAAGTAGTGCTTCTGGCTGAATTTCTGGGAGCCTTGTGAACTCCCACCATGGACTTCCCACTAGAGACAATTATTTTGTGAAATATGTTAAAAACTAATCAGGTTTGCAGCTAAGAAGAAAACCAAATGATTCTTCAGGACCCTGATACTTGTTTCATGACAGTGTATTAAAATAGATGAGGTTAACTGTTTGCAATTAATTTTCATATAAAAATCTCATAAATGTAGGAGCTTCAAATGGTCTGTCTTGGATATGCAGAAATACTCTCAACTAACTGTCAAACTTGACAGGGTGGGTTTGTTGTTGGAAACTCAATAAAATCAAGACAATGTATCTGAGTCTCCCTTTCAATGTGATAGGACAATATAACTAATTCTTAATGGAACATGGAAGGAAGTGATGTATTTCTGCTAGGCTCCATTTTCTAAGAAGCAGATGTCCTTCTCCACTGCCTTCCACTTTGTCAGCTGGGTAGAGCAGAAAATCCCAAGATCACAGTGGATGAAAAAATTGAAAAATAGAAAGAGCCAATGCTTTGAACTCAGTCATAAGCCAAACATCTAACCCAAAACATCCACAATGGGCTGTTATAGAAATAAGGCATACACATCGATTGTTTGAAGATTCTAAAACTGTAAGAATACTTAGTAGTTGTTACTCTAACACAAGAAAATTTCAGGATATAGGAAAATAACTATATTTTAAAACTACCCCAATTTGACTTCAATATTCAAACACACATTGATAAGTTTTACTTCCAGAAGATCTTGTTACTTGTGGATACATTAGTGCCTTGACAAGAGTAATGAAAACTCTCTTCATGGTGATTATGTTTTCTGAAGGGTTAAATCCTGAGCAGTTCAGTCCCAGATCAGAATTACTTTTAAAGAATCCCAGGCCAAAAATAAATATATAAAACTTAAATGGCTTCATAAACAATTAAATGTGTTTTTACAATATAAATACTTCTGACTCTTAGTACCCACTAACAACTAATATCATACCAACCCTAAAGCTTCAAACTCACTCAAACCCTCCAAGAATTCCCTCTTATGTTCTTTTGGTGTTCTCTTCATCATCTCTATTCTTTCACCCCCTACAACTTTACCAAAATTCTGCTATAATCAGCAGAATTGTGAACCCCATGAGCATTACAACTTCAAGTGGGTACTTGTTAGATAGAATATGTAATGCTATAGAAGATTTTTATACACTCAATGAATTATATATTAGTTGCCAATTTGACACATAGTCATTTTTAAGTATCTAAACATATTGATTCCAGGACCAAGCAGAGATGAAAATCTGTGGATATTCAAGTCCCATATATAAAATGAGTTATAATAGCTGCTGCATTAATTTCTATATTTTCTTAACAGAATTTTAGTCAGTTATATGACTTTTCTTAAGTGTTTGAAAATAAAAATATCTAACGGTAGATGCCACAATACATAATGTATATTTTAATATAATAGAATGTTCAATATATTCTTAGTCCTTTCCAGGAACAAGTAAATGTTTGCCCTTGACTGTGTAGATCACAACAAATTGTAGAAAATTCTTAAAAAAGATGGGAATACCAGATCATTATACCTATCTGCTTAGAAAGCAGTATGCAGATCAAGAGCAACAATTAGAACTGGGCATGGGACAATTGACTGGTTCAAAATTAGAAAAAGAGTATGATAAGGCTGTATATCATTATTTAATTTATATGCAGAGTGCATCATACTAAATGCTGAATGGGATGAACCACAACCTGGAATCAAAACTGCCACTTTTTCCTTGGAAGAAAAGCTAAGACAAATTTAAACAGTGTATTAAAATGTAAAGACATCACTTTGCTGACAAAAGTCTATATAGTCAAAACTATGTTTTTTCCAGTTGTCATGTATACATGTGAGAGTGGGACCAAACATAAGTTTAAGGGTTGTAGAATTGATGCGTTCAAACTGTGGTGATGGAGAAGACTCTTGAGAATCTCCTGGACCGCAAAGAGGCCAAACCATTCAATTCTAAAGGAAATCAATCCAGAATATTCATTGGAAGGACTGATATTGAAACTGAAGCTCTGATGTCGCTACCACAAGTGAAGAACCAACTCATTGGAAAATACACTGACACAAAAGATTGAAGTCAGAAAGAGAAGAGGATGGCAGAGGATGAGATGGTTAGAGTACATCATTGATTCAATGAACATGAATTTGAGGAAACTCTGGGAGATAGCGAAGGATGGAAAAGCCTAATTTTCTGCAGTCCATGCAGTTTCAAAGAGTCAAACATGACTTGATGACTGAATACAACAGATCTACTAATTCAGTTCAGTCGCTCAGCTGTGTTCAACTGTTTGTGTCCCCATGGACTGCAGCACTCTAGTCTTCCCTGTTCATAACCAACTCGCAGAGCTTATTCAAACTCATGTCCTTCGAGTCGATGGTGCCATCCAACCATCTTATCCTCTGTTAGCCCTGTCTTCTCCTGCCTTCAATCTTTCCCAGCATCAGATTCTTTTCAAATGGGTCAGTTCTTCACATCAAGTGGCCAAAGTATTGGAATTTCAACTTCAGTATGAGTCCTTCCAATTAATATTCAGGACTGATTTCCTTTAGGATGGACTGGTTTTATCTCCTTGCAGTTCAAGTTACTCTCAAGAGTCCTCCAACATCAGAGTTCAAAAGTCTCAGTTCTTCAGAGCTCAACGTTTTTATGGTCCAACTCTGACATCCATACATGACTACTGGAAAAACCATAGCTTTGACTAGATGGACCTTTGTTGGCAAAGTAATGTCTGCTGCTCTGCTTTTTAATATGGTGCCTTGGTTGGTCATAGCTTTTCTCCCAAGGATCAAGTGTCTTTTAATTTCATGGCTTAAGTCACAATCTGCAGTGATTTTGGAGCCAAGAAAAGGAAATAAGTCTGTCACTGTTTCCACTGTTTCTCTGTCTATTTGCCATAAAGTGATGGGACAAAATGTTATCATCTTCATTTTTGAATGTTGAGTTTTAATCAGCCTTTTCACTCTCCTCTTTCATTTCTTCAAGAGGCTGTTTAGTTCTTCTTCACTTTCTGCCATAAGGGTGATGTCATCTGCATATCTGAGTTTATTTCTATTTCTCCCAGCAATCTTGATTCCAGCTTGTGTTTCATCTAGCCCAGCATTTTGCACGATGTATTCTGCATATAAGTTAAATAAGCAGGGTGACAATATACAGCCTTGATATACTCCTATCCCAGCTTGGAACCAGTCTGTTGTTCCATGTCCAGTTCTAACTGTTGCTTTTTGACCTGCATGCAGATTTCTCAGGAGACAGATTAGGTGGTCTGGTATTCCCATCTATTGAACAATTTCCACAGTTTGTTTTGATCTACACAAAGGCTTTAGCATAATCAATAATGTGGAAGTAAGTAAATGTTTTATGGAATTTTCTTAGTTTTTCCATGATCCAGCAGGCAATTTGATCTCTGGTTCCTCTGCCTCTTCTAAGTCCAGCTTGAACATCTGCAAGTTCAGTTTGCCTATTATTGAAGGCTAGTTTGGAGAATTTTCAGCACTACATTAAATTTTGAGAGTTTTGAGCATTTCAGTCAGATGAAAATATATCTATGTAAAAGAAAAGTACATAGATAGTTCTTTTTCTATTTCACTGACTGAATATTTCATACCTGGTGAATTTACAACCATAATGTTACCAGAAGAATATTTTTTTGACCTCTGAAAAATGCATAGCTATCAAAAGTTATTATAAAAGCAGCTCTTGTAACAATTTTACCATATTAATTTGAAGAGTTCATATTCATCTTTACCACCAAGGCAGGCCCATGGTATGGCCTAAAGCTGTGATACCTAGTTTTTTCACTAAAAGATTTCTGAGATTTTTTTTTTTTTTAGGTAGTCTGACAATGGGTTGGAAAATAATTTCTAAACAGAAGAAAGCATTTCAGAAGGAGTGAGTTTATTAAGAACAAAGAGCACAGATAATGATGGCTCTGTAAGCACAGTGGGCCAAATTCCTGACAAACCAGGGAGAGTGACAGTTTTCCTGGGCTCGTAGCCAATTTTTAGTCTCAAGACAAAGAAAACTCCTGGAAAGTTGTCCATAGATGAATGGTTACGGCACTATAGAGTGGCTGACCAGAGTAGGCATCTTTGCCTAATTTGAAGTCAGAGAGACTGTTAGTGATGATGGGGTGGGGGGCAGGTATGGGCAATGTTTACAAAGGGGCTCAGTCAATTTCAGAGGTAAGCTTTGTTCTGGGGTCCACTTCTGTGGCCTTGGTACAGGCTTTGAACCTGTGGCTTTAGGGCAGGACTCAAGTTCAGTTCAGTTCAGTCGCTTAGTTGTGTCCGACTGTTTGTGACCCCATGAATCACAGCATGCCAAGCCTCCCTGTTTATCACCAACTCCTGGAGTTCACTCAGACTCGTGTTTATCGAGTCAGTGATGCCATCTATCCATCTCATCCTGTTTTCCCCTTCTCCACTTGCCCCCAATCCCTCCCAACATCAGAGTCCTTTCCAATGAGTCAACTCTTAGCATGAAGTGCCCAAAGTACTGGAGTTTCAGCTTTAGCATCATTCCCTCCAAAGAAATCCCAGGATTGATCTCCTTCAGAATGGACCGGTTGGATCTCCTTACAGTCCAGAGACTCTCAAGAGACTTCTCCAACACCACAGTTCAAAAGCATCAATTCTTTGGCACTCAGCTTTCTTCACAGTCCGACTCTCACATCCATACATGACCACAGGAAAACCATAGCCTTGACTAGATGGACCTATGTTGACAATGTAATATCTCTGCTTTTCAATGTGCTATCTAAGTTGGTCCTAACTTTTCTTCCAAGAAGTAAATGTCTTTTGATTTCATGGCTGCAGTCACCATCTGCAGAGATTTTGGAACCCCCAAAAATAAAATCTGACACTGTTTCCACTGTTTCCCTGTCTATTTCCCATGAAGTGATGGGACCAGATGCCATGATCTTTATTTGCTGAATGTTGAGCTTTAAGTCAACTTCTTCACTTTCCACTTTCACTTTCGTCAAGAGGCTTTTTAGTTCCTCTTCACTTTCTGCCATAAGGGTGATGTCATCTGCATATCTGAGGTCACTGATGTTTCACCCAGCAATCTTGATTCCAGCTTGTGCTTCTTCCAGCCCAACGTTTTTCATGATGTACTCTGCATTTAAGTTCTCAAATTATGGTTTAGAAAAATATACATACATTTTATTTTCATCTACTTATCATATTATTTCTAAGATTCCTGAAACTTATTTATGGATCAAAGTTTTAGAATATATGACTTGGAATATGTGTATCCCACACACAAATGCTGTATTTCCTTTCCATTAAAATTCAAATGGTTAAATATCATCAAGCCCCTGTTCATTTTTCTCACACTCAGTTCTATGCAACATTAAATTTTCAAAAATTTGATAAAAGTTTAGAAACGAGTTTGGGATACAACTTAATTTTTTGAAGTTCATAAATTTGTCTAATATCCACCACCATGGTTTTATTGTTTGGGCTTCCCCAGTGGCTCAGTGGTAAAGAATCTGCCTGCAATGCAGGAGACATGGGTTTAATCTCTTATTTGGGGAATTAGATGTGTGAGTTCATGCCAAGTTGCTTCAGTTGTGTTCAATTCTGTGCAACCGTATGAGCTGTTGACCACTAGGCTCCTCTGTCTATTGGATTTTCCAGGCAGTAATACTGGAGTGGGTTGCCATGTGCTCTTCCAGGGGATCTTCCTGACCCAGGAATCAAACTCACATCTCTTCTGTCTCCTGCATTAGCAGGCGAGTTGTTTACCACAAGTTTCACCTGGGAAATAGCTAAATAATCTTAAAAATTAGAAATTTTGCAGAACATATTTCCAATGATGACTAATTTTCAATTTTTAAATGTCTTCATAATTTTAATACAACAATAATCAATCTATCTTTCAACACTTAGGGCTTGCCCAGGACATCAGCAAAATAGTGGTATAGGAATGTTAACTTGCTTATACCCCTCCACCAACCTCAATTTGAACTTTTCTATGTTCAGAAAAATACCTTCACAAGAGCCAAGGATTACAGGTGATTACAGAATCTGAGTAAAGCAAAGAAATAAGACTGTGAGGGTGCTGGGAGAAATGGATTCACAGAAATGCTTTCATCCCTCCCCTAGGCCCAGGCAACCTGCAGGAAAAGAGATACATGCTCCCTGAGAGGAGAAGTAATGAGCGATTGACTGAAAAATGGAAACCCAACTTGCTCTCTCTGTCTAGGTGACTTCTGAGATTTCCCGGGAACTCAGACCCCTGACTTGATGTGGCATCTGCTAGAGGCCCCAAGTGTCTCCTTGCAGAATCCCATGAACTCAGACCGTAGCAGGTTCTGGAACTGGGGGGACTCCTATGAATCCATGTCTACCCTCTCAGCATTCACCTGTCCACTTCAGTGGCCCAGATATTCAAGGAGCCAGCCCAACTCAGAAGGAACTACCAGCTCCTGCAGCCCCAGGTGACTTCCAGGGCCTTAAGCTCACAACACACTTTCTCAAACAGAGCCCCAGGCTCACCTCATGGTTGCTACACTTGTGCACTGATGGTGACATTGCAAATTGTTGCAACCACTATGTAAGATTATGGAGATTCCTCAAAAAAATCCATTTCTGGGTATTTTTCAAATGAAATAAAATCATTATATGAAAAAGACATTTGCATCTTCCCCATATTCATTGTAGCATATTTACAACAGCCAAGAAATGGAAACAATCTAACTGTCCATTGGGGAATGAATGGATAAAGAAACCATGGTATATAATGGACTATTACCAAGTCATAAGAAAGAGTGACATCCTACTTACCTACATGGATGAATCTTGAGGATACTATGCTAAATGAAATAAGTCAGAGAAAGACAAATATTTCTCACATATGTGAAATCTAAAAAAGTTGAACTCAAAGAAATAGATAATAGAATGGTGTTCATCAGGGGCTGGCTGTTGGGGAAAAGAGGAAAAGTTGGTCAAAGGGTACATACTTCCAGTTATAAGATGAAGTTATAGGTATCAGAAATATAATGTATAGTATGGTAACTATAATTAATGATACTGTATTATATAGTTGAAAATTGTTGAGAGTAAATCTTAAAATTTATTATGACAAAAAATATTAATTATATAAGGGATTGGAGGTGTTAACATATTGTGATAGTCATTTCACTACACACACACACACATATATATGTATATTAAATCATCACTTTCTACACCTTAAATTTGCATGGTATATGTCAAGAACATATCAATAAAGGTAGAAAATATATTTTTAAATAAATTAGTGAAAAAAGTGCCTTCATTAATGTTTCTAATAATGTATATGGGAAACTATTTCTTCACAGTTATATGAACTTTGTGCACTATTACATTTTTACATGATTCTAATTTAAAAACTGAATCTTAGGTACATCTGGAAATGTTTTAATAACCAATACTTAACTCGAAACTTAGGTAGAGCCAGTGGTAAAGAATCTGCCTGCCAATGCAGGAGACACAAGAGATGTGGATTCCATCCCTGAGTCTGGGAGATCCCTGCAGTAGGAAATTGCACCAGAGGAGCCTGGTAAGCTATAGTCCATGGGGTCACAAACAGTGGAACATGACGGAGCACACATGCCTAAACTTGAAACAATTACCTTTAGTATCTGAAAGCAAAGAATGAAAGTGAAAGTGTAGTTGCTCAGTCATGTCCAGCTGTTTGTGATCCTACTGACTGTATGTAGCCACCAGGCTCCTCTGTCCATTGGACTTTCCAGATAAGAATACTGGAGTGGATAAAGAATATAAGTAGCCAAAACATTTTAAGGTGTCAGATTTATTTTCCTCTTTTATTATAGTACTAACTCTTTATCCTTATAATTCAAAATATTAATCTTCAATGTCTGGAGTCTCTCTGAGTTCTTGGTTTGCTGTTGTTGGTGTTGTTTAGTCACTAAGTCATGATAATAAAGTGCAAGTGAGATGACTGATTTCTCAGTCTTTAGTTTCTGTTCCAATTTTGCCCCACCCAATTCACTATAGAATTATTTCTAGTAGAAATTGATCCTTAATATCCTAGAATCTGCCTTATTTATTATTTTCCTGCATTTATAAAAATAGAATATCTTAATTATGCCTTATTTCTTCACTGTATCTGCATCTATATTTTAGCTCTAAAGTATATTGATGGACACTATATGCCTAAACCATCCCAAATAAGACTTATAGTCATTGTACAATCAAGTCTCATAAGATGGCTGCTCTCTTGCTCTCTGTACATCCGTTGCAAGAACTGGCCCTGCCTCACTCTTACTTTATGCACGTGATTTTCCTCCTCTCCTCTCCTAAGCTGAAAGTTTAATAAGTAACTACATGTATGATCAGTCCAACTCACACCAGCAATTATTCTATCCCTGGAACCAGAGCAAAATGGCTCCAGATTTGGGTCAACTGGAAAAATAGCCTTCTTAACAGTTGCCAACACAAAGAGCCAGGGAGGGACTTGTTACAACAGTATCCCAGCAAGCATGGAAGCTTTCTGTTGTCATGCCTTCTATGTATGATAGCCTCCTCCTCCCTTACATAGCAAAGATAGTTGCTGTGTCCTGCCTGCCATTGGCCTTACATGGTGAGGTGTCACTCTAGGACTTCTGCCTCTAAGATTCTCTGTCCAGTAAACCTCATGTGTCTGTCACTGAATCAGTCTTCAATCTCATAGCTGGCAACTGCAAGGATTGTAGGATTGTTGAGTGCAACCCAACATTCATGAATACAAGATTACCCTTATTTAAATTGTTTACATGCTATGGATAAAAGCATACAATCTACCATCCTGTCTGCCCCTGGGATGGATTTGCCATACTCTAAATACTAAATTATGACACATCATTCCTCCAGCATTCATAATTAGTCCAGAATTTTCCACAGAATACTTTATGAAGGAGATCACTACATTGCTTCTGGACTAGAATCAGTGGTCTAAACAAGAGTATTTCTAAATGCCTTAAATATTGTTGATGACCAGCACTTGTGCCTAATTGTTACAAATGTCTGGGCACATCAAGAAAATAACAAACTGAAATATCTCACTTAGACATTAAATCTTTCTATCATTCCTGTATGGTGAATTAAATTGTGTAAAAATTAAAAACAGATCAAACTATTGACAATACCAATTCCATGTGAAGACCAAATATTAAAAGATTAAAAAATAGATGAATAGCTAGCTAGAATAATAGCACGCTAAAACTATATTGTCTTAGGCACTTTTCACATGTGGCTATTTAAATATAAAATTTAAGTCAATTAAAGTCAAATTTAAGAAATCAGCTCTTTGATTGTACTATCCAAATTTCAAGTGCTCAAGACATGCATTTCCATTATCATGAAAGGTTATATTGAGCTGTGCTACTAAGGATAAATTACATTTCAATTTACATTTTACATTTTAGTGGAAAATAATTTTCCACCTTTAAATGCACAGAAACACCTTGGTTATATATTTATTCCCAAACTTGGAAGCTAGCATAAATGCTTTTGAATGATCAAGGACAAAGATACTGATTAGATTGATCAAGATAAACATGTAACGAACTATAGAAATGATCCCTGAACAGTGTAGATATTACTTAATAAACTGGAAATAGAACTGCCTTATGACCCAGCAATCCCACTGCTGGGCATACATACCGAGGAAACCAGAAGTGAAAGAAACACGTGTACCCCAATGTTCATCACAGCACTATTTATAATAGCCAGGACATGGAAGCAACCTAGATGTCCAACAGCAGATGAATGGATAAGAAAACTGTGGTACATATACACAATGGAGTATTACTTAGTCATTAAAAAGAGTACATTTGAATCACTTCTAATGAGGTGGATGAAACTGGAGCCAATTATATAGAATGAAGTAAGCCAGAAAGAAAAACACCAATACAGTAAACTAACATATATATATATATATATGTGTGTGTGTGTGTGTGTGTGTGTTCGCAATTTAGAAAGATGGTGATGATAACCCTGTATGCGAGAGAGCAAAAGAGACACAGATGTATAGAACAGTCTTTTGGACTCTGTGGGAGAGGGAGAGGGTGGGATGATTTGGAAAAATGGCATTGAAACATGTATACTATCATGTAAGAAACGAATCGCCAGTCTAGGTTTGATGCAGGATACAGGATGTTTGTGGCTGGTGCACTGGGATGACCCAGAGAGATGGTATGGGGAGGGAGGTGAGAGGAGGGTTCAGGATTGGGAACACGTGCACACTCGTGGCAGATTCATGTTGATATATGGCAAAACCAATACAGTATTATAAACTAAAATAAAGTAAAATAAAATAAAAAGATAAACGTGTAGCAAAATTTGACTTATTTTGCACTGATAAATTTCTACTTTTATGTAATGTTTGATTTAATAATGATCAATTACTGTGCATTTTTTTTTAATAAGGGAGAAAAATAGCAAATGAAATGCCAGGATCAAACTGACATGTCCATGAAATAAATATTTTTCATAACTACTAAGAGAATTATAACTGCTTCATTGTGCAACAGTTTTCTGTAGAAACAAAAATAAATTGAACTTTTTGGTTTTATATTTCTTTTTTTAGAAATTCAAATCCACACTTAAATTTGAAAACTATTTTAAATTATAGCTTTCAGAGACTAAAATTATAGTTTATTTACTAAACCTACAGGAAATAATTTATAAACCACAAGAAATAGATGTCTGTAAGAGGCAATGTTAAAGTAGTTTTATTTTTTTTAAGAGAAGACCTTTCTTTCTTTCTTTTTTTTTTTTTTTTTTACTTTACAATATTGTACTGGTTTTGCCATACATCAAGATAAATCCACCCCAGGTAATATTTTAACTGAACTACTGAAACATTCTATCATTCTCCAAAATAAAACAAAAAAAATAATTTTCTCCTCAATATCATTACAACTCATTTGTTTGTGCAACACATATTTGGCAAGCTACTATAATTATAAGTTATTAAATGGAGTATGGGACAGTTTTGTCCTCTAAACCATGTTTTCCTTGAAAATTAATAAATTGTTAATACACATAAGTTTGAAATTTCTCCTATAAACAAATAATTTTCCTTTCTATAGGTAATAATTTTTTTTAGAAAATGTAGTTGTTTCTTCTTTCTTTCTTTTTGTTTGTATTTTAAGCTTTGGTTTTGCTTTCTTATAGTCTTAATCACCTAAATATCATTATTATCGATCATTATTTAATAATGATCAATTGCTGTGCCCAGGTCACCTCTGCAAAAGGAGTAAAAATAAATATTATAGATAATATAAATTATACTACTTCATGAGACAGTATTATGTTGATATTTTCAAAATATGCACCTAATTACTCTTTAATAACACATTATAAGTGATTTTTCTAAATTAAAGTGATTAGCATTTAATGTAATGAAAGTTAGCATTATTTCTGCTTTAGTGATTACACATAAAAATAATGATGATTAGTGAACAAGTGAATGAACTATAGTTAAAAATCTATATATGATTAAATGTATCAGTGAAAATCTCTATCAACTGGGAATATTGTTTAAATTTAATATACTTATTTTCACGTGCCAATATATGATAACAAATTTGTGAGAGACTCACAGTGTTAATTACTTTGAAAAAGTATACCGCATTCTTATTTAATTTGTAAATTAAACAATTTTATCACACTTAAATATATCTTTCAGGCAACAGCAACTCTTCTACTTAAAATTTTAGGTACTCAACAGGTCATTCCACTTTTGTGAATATAACTATTAGCAATTTAAAAAAATCTATATAGGGTCCATTTTCAACAATGTTCAAAATTTAAACACATTTAAATCTATATTTGAGTGAATGCCTTATTATTTTTATTTTTCAAATTAAATATTAAACAGTGTTCAGCTTTTTCAACACAGAAAACTTAAATTAGCTATTTGTAGCACAAAACAAATGACAATCACAAATGAAAGTACAGAAGTCCTTTTTAGTGTGTGTTTATCATGTAATAAAATGCACATTTATTCATATATAAACAGCACAAATGTCTCTTTCTATGAGCAACTTGCACCCCAACTATATGCTGAAGTGTTATTTACCATTGAGAGATGGACTAGTACTTGGATTTGGGTTTTGATACTCTATATAATTTTGTCTTTACAAATTTAAGAAATTTTTTGAAAATATGAAATATACATACATAAATATTAAGTTAAGCTGTTGATTGAATAATCTTGAGTTTTCTAAAAATATTATAATTGTCAAAAGTCACAAAATGTCAATTATGTCAAAATGCCTTTAACCCACCTATAATATATCCAATATTTATAGTTACAATTTAATTAAAATATACTTGCAAATTTTGGAATTCTTTCAGTTAATTATTCAAAATTCAGGTAGTTCTTCCTTCATATGAAAAATATTCCTTGTAACATACCTTATTTAAATGTGCTAATTTTGCATATTTTTCTTATTTATATTCACTGAATTAATTAATGAGGTATCATATTCAATTATTGAAGATACATGCCCTATAAAATGATACTGGAGTGGGTTGCCATTTCTTTCTCTAGGGAATCTTCCTAATCTAAGAATCAAAACTGCATCTCCTGAATCTCCTGTGTTGGCAGGCAGAGTTACTGCTGAGCCAGCCATAAAAATGTTCTATCTTTTAAATTTATAAAATTATCATTTTGTGCAGCTTACAAAAGAAATAAAAAATGTGTCTTTTTAATATTTCATGAGCTAATTGGGAAAATGAGCATTACGTTGCTAGATAAATATTGAATTTAATACATCTAGAAACAGATTATAACAGTTTTAATCTAATAAAGGTATCAGATAAAAATGGATGTCTAAGTAATATAGTTGTGTAGCTCAACAAGGCTAACATTAATGGAAGGCATACTGTGAACAGTGTCAAGTACTTCATATGCTTAAACTTGTAGGAAGTTTTCTCCCTCATTTTACAGAAAAGAATACTGAATCATAGAAAGGTCTAGCAGCTTGTTCAAATTCACACAGCAAGTAAGTAGCAGGGCAGGGGACAGAATTCTGAAAGTCTAACCCAAAAGACAACACTTCTCATTACTGTAATATATTTCCTCTGAAGAGAATTTTTAGACCACTGCAGTTGTTTTACAATAAATGAAAATTAATTGCTCATGGATAAAAGCAATTTGGGGAATGGAATTACTCACACAGGCTAATGTGACATAAGAGGTAGAGGAAAGGGAAAAGAGTTTAAGTGGAAATGTGGGATTTGGAATTTCACAATGCATATTATATGTATTTTCCTTTTTTTTTTTTTTCCTAAAAGGAGGCATAAATTTTGGAGAACTCAAATTTTACCTTCATTCAATTGAGAGGGAAGAGACTTCTCATTATTGGTTCCCATCATTTTCTTTTTTCAAAGTTGTGACCTGTCTGATCACTACAAGTAGTCACTAATGCTGTAAAACATATTTCCTGGTGTCTGTTCTGGAAAAATGACAGGGATGTTCTTCTCTGTCTCTTGGAAGTAATGTGGAATGATAGCAGAAACAACACACAAACTTCTTCAAGGAATCACCAGTGTGTCGTTAGCCACTTTCCTGTCTTTCTGCTATAGTGATCATAGAGCATATGTCAAGGGCAAGTGTCCAATGGCCTGGGTTTCTGAAAGACTACAATGAATTGAGCCTAGCTGACAGCTACTGTAGAATATATAGCCTGGTGAAAAATAAACATATTTTCTAATAAAACAGCAGATATTTAGAGTCTCTTTGTTACATTAGCTTATGCTGAAAATACATTCTCAAAGCAAAATAAGGTGTTTGGGAAATAATTATCTGTTTACTTAAATTGAAGAAATTAGGGAAAACTGCTAGATCATTCAGGTATGACCTAAATCAAATCCCTTATGATTATACAGTGGAAGTGAGAAATAGATTTAAGGGCCTAGATCTGATAGATAGAGTGCCTGATAAACTATGGACTGAGGTTTGTGACATTGCACAGGAGACAGGGATCAAGACCATCTGCATGGAAAAGAAATGCGTAAAAGCAAAATGGGTGTCTGGGGAAGCCTTACAAATAACTGTGAAAAGAAGAGAGGCTAAAAGCAAAGGAGAGAAGAAAAGATACAAGCATCTGAATGCAGAGTATCAAAGAATAGCAAGAAGAGATAAGAAAGCCTTCTTCAGTGATCAATGCAAAGAAATAGAGGCAAACAACAGAATGGGAAAGACTAGAGATCTCTTCAAGAAAATCAGACACCAAGGGAATATTTCATGCAAAGATGGGCTCAATAAAGGACAGAAATGGTAAGGACTTAACAGAAGCAGAAGATATTAAGAAGTAGTGAAAAGAATACATAGAAGAACTGTACAAAAAAGATCTTCAAGACCCAGATAATCACGATGGTGTGATCACTCATCTGGAGCCAGACATCCTGGAATGTGAAGTCAAGTGGGTCTAAAAAAGCATCATTACGAACAAAGCTAGTGGAGGTTATGGCATTCCAGTTGAGCTATTTCAAATCCTGAAAGATGATGCTGTGAAAGTGCTGCACTCAATATGCCAGAAAATCTTGAAAACTCAGCAGTGGCCATAGGACTGTAAAAGGTCAGTTTGCATTCCAATCCCAAAGAAAGGCAATTCCAAATAATGCTCAAACTACCACACAATTGCACTCATCTTACATGCTAGTAAAGGAATGCTGAAAATTCTCCAAGCCAGGCTTCAGCAATACATGAACTGTGAACTTCCTGATATTCAAGCTGATTTTAGAAAAGGCAGAGGAACTAGAGATCAAATTGCCAACATCTGCTGGCTCATAGAAAAAGCAAGAGAGTCCCAGAAAAAAAAAATCTATTTCTGCTTTATTGATTATGCCAAAGCCTTTGATTGTGTGGATCACTATGAACTATAGAAAATTCCAAGAGAGATGGGAGTACCAGACGACCTGACCTGACTCTTGAGAAATCTGTATGCAGGTCAGGAAGCAACAGCTAGAACTGGACATGGAACAACAGACTGGTTCCAAATAGGACAAGGAGTACGTCAAGGCTGTACATTGTCACCCTGCTTATTTAACTTTTATGCAGAATCCATCATGAGAAACGCTGGACTGGGAGAGACACAAGCTGGAATCAAGATTGCTGGGAGAAATATCAATAACCTCAGATATGCAGATGACATCACCCTTATGGCAGAAAGTGAAGAGGAACTAAAAAGCTTCTTGATTAAAGTGAATGAGGAGAGTGAAAAATTAAAGCTCAACATTCAGAAAACCAAGATCATGGTATCCGGTCCCATCACTTCATGGAAAATAGATGGGGAAACAGTGTCAGACTTTATTTTTTTGGTCGCCAAAATCACTGTAGATGGTGACTGCAGCCATGAAATTAAAAGACGCTTACTCCTTGGAAGAAAAGTTACGACCAACCTAGATAGCATATTCAAAAGCAGAGACATTACTTTGCCGACTAAGGTCCATCTAGTCAAGGCTATGGTTTTTCCTGTGGTCATGTATGGATGTGAGAGTTGACTGTGAAGAAGGCTGAACACGGAAGAATTGATGCTTTTGAACTGTCATGTTGGAGAAGACTCTGAGAGTCCCTTGGACTGCAAGGAGATCCAACCAGTCCATTCTGAAGGAGGTCAGCCCTGGGATTTCTTTTGAAGGAATGATGCTAAAGCTGAAACTCCAATACTTTGGCCACCTCATTTGAAGAGTTGACTCATTGTAAAAAGACTCTGATACTGGGAGGGATTGGAGGCAAGAGGAGAAGGGGATGACAGAGGATGAGATGGCTGGATGGCATTACCAACTCCATAGACGTGAATCTGAGTGAACTTCGGGAGTTGGTGACGGACAGGGAGGCCTGGTGTGCTGCGATTCATGGGGTCGCAAAGAGTTGGGCATGACTGAGCGACTGAATTGAATTGATGCAAAATCTGGCTTCCCTTGTGGCTTCGCTGGTAAAGAATCTGCCTACAATGCGGGAGACCTGGGTTCAATCCCTCGGTTTGGAAGTTCCCCTGGAGAAGGGAAAAGCTACCCACTCCAGTATTCTGGTCTGGAGAATTCCATAGACTATATAGTCCAGAGGTCGCAAAGAGTTAGACTTGACTAACTTTCACTTCACTGCATGCAAAACCTTGGTCATAAAATTGTAAGAAGAATTTTTACTAATAAACCTAAAAGGAATTTTAAAATACTTGAGACAAGTTTTTTCCAAAAGTTAACTTTGAATATGTGTTCTAAAATAGCAATAAATAATCTTCACTTTATAATTCCATTGCTGAAAATGTCCATGGATATTAATCACGAGGCATCTCCTACTCAGAAGATAATGTCAGTAATGTATCACCAAAAATTTAGTAAAGAAAAGAGGTGCTATTTTCCATTAGTTATGATATCCAAATTTTAAATATCTTCCCCTTAATCTGGAGTGGCCCTGGAGTACTCATCCCCCATTGTTAGTTGAAATATTCTCTTTCTTTCAAGAATATCTCTCAGTTTCCCCACTTAATCGATGTTATTTAGGCAGAAAAGACAGAGGTGAAAAGGATGAGTATTCTAGAAAAAGTAAAACCAGAGTGTAGATAAAAAGCAGACTTTGATATATTTGTACTACCAACGGGCCATTATTCTATCACCAATTTTTTTTTTTTTTAGCTACTACTACTCAAGGTATTGTGATAAAAATTTGTTGGCAAAGTAACATTTTTTTCTATGATATCACCCACCTTCAGGGCCCTATGTCTTATTAGGATATTTTGAGTTAGAAATTAAATTTACATGTTAATTGACTGGCTCAACATATTCTAAACAGAGTTATATTAAAAGTATAGATTTTTAGTCTTCATACTAGCTTAAAAAATCTGCACAAATTGTTTGTGTGTGTTTATATATCTTTCAGAAAATTAACTTTATGGGAGCTTTTAACTTCCCATACACTAAATATTTTTCAGCAACATCAGATTTTCTCATTTATATGTCAAGGTGTAATTATTAGCTCTGGAGAATAAAGTGGCAACCCACTCCAGTGTTCTTGCCTGAAAATCCCATGAACAGAGAAGCATGCATGGCATGCTAAGTCCAAAGGGTGGCAGAGTCAGACACAACTGAACCCTTGAGCACACACACTATACATTTAAAAAATTTGGTGGTAGTTTGGAGGAAAATATCAAAGCAATTTTTATCAGTATTATTTACATATTAGCTAAAAAATTAATATTATTTTTAATGAAATGGTTCAAAATTGAGACAAATCGTGAGTGAGGTTCTCAAAATGGACTTTAAATTGCTTTCAATAAGTAAAGTTTGTAATATAGTCTTCCAGTGCTTTTCTATTGTGTTATTTGATAGTTGAAATTAGATTTCTAAAAAGACTTGATATTTCATAACTTTTAATGAGCAATTTGACTGCTGAATCAATGGTTCATGCTTTATTTAGTTTACCTTTTCAACCACAATTGTAAGTAACCTAGAAATGACTTTCAAAATCCATGTGTAAAAATATAATTTGCATCCCCTCAGTGTAATTATAAGTACTAAATAGAAAAAAGAGAAAGTCCTTTGTAATAATTTAATATTGTACTAAGAAAGGGAAAATAATTCCCATAACTAACTGATTAAATAATATTCAAACGTGTATCTTGATCAAAAGAATTTTTTTTTCTGTGTGTTAGGAAGAAAATATCTAATTAAAGGTAGCAAATGCAGTTGAAATATCAGTGAAAGTGAAAGTCACTCAGTCATGTCTGACTCTTTGAAACCCCATGGACTATACAGTCCATGGAATTCTCTAGGGCATAATACTGGAGTGGGTAGCTTTTCCCTTCTCCAGAGGATCTTCCCAAACCAGGAGTCAAACCCAGGTCTCCTACATTGCAGGCAGATTCTTTACCAGTTCAGTCACCAGTGAAAGGCTGTTGCTGAGCCATGAAAGATGTTAGAATTCTTGGCCTCTGCAGTAGAAGAATTCAATCCAGGGCCACTGACAAGACTTGATAGTTCAGGGCTTTTATGTGATAAACTTTTATTAAAGTATAAAAGAAATAGAGAAAGCTTTTGACATAGACATCAGAAGGGGGCAGAAAGAGTGCCCCCTGCTAGTCTTAAGTTCGCTGTTATATAACTACTAGCAGTCTGCTAATTAGGGAAAGGAAATGTCTCAAAATTCAGAGACTGGCACCAGGCCCCTCACCCACAACATGCATTTTGAGATAACATTGGCACAAGGAGAGTTGTCCCAGGCCATAAAATTATTGACATGAATCTTGAAGAAAGGCAGATTTCCAAGCAAAAACAATCTCATTAGCATAGGTTAAGAGAACATTTGAATGAGTAAGACATACTGGTTTGTCAAGTTGGTTCTGAGTTTTAGGCAGGGTCTACTTGAAGACAGAGTCTAGGGTAAATACATAGTTAATTAACATAGCTTAAGACAAATATTTCCATAAGAAAACCACATTGGTTAGCTCAGGGTTTGAGAAAAGTTAACTTTAGGTGGAATCAGGTGTCTTTGTGGTGACCCACAATGTTAACAGAAATCTGTTTTTAAATTTTATATAGAGAAGGGGAAAAGATATAACACAAGTAGTTTGTTTCCTCCTGCTGCTTAAGAGAGAGATTAAAATATGTCTGACATTTGCATCCTATTTCCTCCATTTGAAGATCTTGGCCTACCTGTCTGTTACCCTCTCACCAGGGAAGTCCAAACAAGTGCTATTCAAATTCCAATTTGTCCTTTTTTTTTTTTAACTCAAAAAGGATCAAAAGTGCTTTCTAAAAAGATAACAAGAAAGGAATGTTATGGATAACTTTATGATGGAATTCATAGCTAATTCATTTACAAATACATGAATTAAGGAAAAAAAAACTATGAGAATATATATATATATATATATATATATATATATATCTAGGGAGAGTTCCATATTTGATG